>JAWPHD010009244.1:0-105929 GCA_037043455.1 Cyrtodaria siliqua
TCTCAGTAATCTGTCTGACTGTCATCTCTTATAATTAATCAACTTTTTTATGTTAGAAGACAAGGTAGAAAGTATAGAAACAAAACTGTAGCATATTACTTGTCTATTAATCCTACTATTTTTCTTATTGTAAGTTTTAAATGATTGATTTCTTAAATAACTTTCAATAATACTTATATACACAGATGCTTGAGGTTCTATTCAGTCTTAAATATCTGCTTACTCGCCGTATACATAACAATCATCTATAAATCGCAGCTAAGATTGTAATTCAAATACAATTGTCTCGATCTCAGCCAACTGTTGCATCTTCATAATCAAGCTAATGATACTGCGTAATCCTGTATTGCCAATAAAACAAACAAACGCATACAAATAACCTACCTTTTCAGAATTGTCAATCAGTCACAACGTCAAAGTTAAAAATATTGCGCTGATATTCAAACAATACGCAAACAATCATTATAACATCGGGCATCGTAAATCTTTATATAAGAACAATTACACGTTCGGTTAAGGAATCTGTAAATAAACAACATGGCCATAATAACGAACCTGACTTTCATAATTAGTCCAAATCGGTCACTAACGTCATAGTAAAAATTCGCTCGAATGCCTGCAATCAAGTCTGCAAACATTCAATTATAATTCTGCGGCGTATTCCGTAATCTTTTATTAAAATAATTAGGAGTGCATAAAACGATCCTCTATTCATAATTATCAATCAGTCATGCAATTAAACGTAATCCACTTTAATCCCATTAATTAAATGCCCCTCTTCTTTTAACCCAGAAGCCATGTTTGTTTACATTAATATCCTTGACACAATACCCAATTCAAGTTTACACACATTTGCTAACCCCATAAATAAATGAGAAACCAACCTGGTCTCAACCTTCGAAACTCTGTCACAGTACACACAGTTGGTGTATAATTTCTATCGCTTTACAAAGTGCTGTGCAGCGATTCGGATTGTAATTGGGACCTATGGTTCTTAGTATATCGGTGTTTACCAATTTGAGACACTGAGACAGCTAGTAACTCCCAGGCTGTAAAGAAAATTCATGGCGTACATTGATGTTTATTGAATGTTCAGTGTACTACTTCTTAGATCTCAATTTTCGTGCGGTACAAACACAATTTTCTGTCGTAGTATAACGTCCGTACGGCCATTAAGCGGAAGCCCAGAATCAAACACACCAACGATTATATAAAGCACAATGTACACTCCCTAGCTCAACTAAATTTGGGAATTGGTTTTCCCCTTTCATTATTAACCTTCATGTAAAGCAGTAATGCTAAAGTAAATTGTGTTTCTCCGCAAATTCTGGGCACCCCATTGGAACCCAAAATGTGATGCCTACAATATAATGTTCAATAAACTAGATTCTAGGTTTGCATGTAAGGGCCGTTGTATATATAGACTATAAATTTTGGTTAGGGGGTCTTATATCCTTATGCATCATTATTTGTACTTCAACCATATTTTGGGCATGGGCTTCCTTCCTACCCTAAAGTCGTGCAAGCTAAGATTTTAATTCAAAACAATTTACTCGATACGGCAAACATGTTGCTATTCTCATAATCAGCTAATGTCACTGTAATCCGTTTGCCAATACACAAACAAAACGCATACAATAACCTATCCTATTCATAATTAAGTACAATCAGTCACATTACGTCAAAGTAAAAATTCCGCATGAGCTTAAATTCAAAACAATCGAAATCAATTCATAATAAATACGCAGCGTATTCCATTTTATTTAAAACAATTACTACGTATTCAGGTTAAGGTATCTGTAATAAACAAACAGGCGCATAAAACTGAACCTGACTTCAGTCATTCATCATTAGTCAATCGGTCACTAACGTCAAAGAGTAAAAATTCGCGCTAGAATGCAAACAATCGCAAACATTCATTATAATTCGGCGGCTTTATTCCGTATTATTATATTTTAAAATAATTAGGGTTGCATAAAACGCAACCTGCTATTCATAAATTATATCAATCAGTACATCAATTAAACGTAATCCCACTTTAATCCCATTAATGAATTGCCACACTTCTTAGAACCTCAGAAGCCATGTTTGTTTAAATAATACCTTGACACAATACACAATTCAATTTACACACGTGGCTAACCCCGATAATAAACTGGATCCAACCGGTTTCACCCTGTCTGTAAACGATGTCCACAGTATATCACAAGGGGTGTTAAGTTAAACGCTTTACAATTGGCTTGTGCAGCGTTGGATGTAATTGGACCGGATGGGCGGAGCTATATCGGTGGTTTAACCAATTTGACACCTGACAGCAGTACGCCCGCTGTAAAGAAATTCGGCGTACATTGATGTTTTGGAAGTTCAGTGTACGTCTTTGATCTCAATTTACGCGCGTACACCACTCAATTTTCGGGCGTAGTATAATGCGCCCCCCCCCCGCCGAACGGCCATATAACGGAAGCCTGAATCAAACACACAACGATTTTATAAAGCACAATGTCCATCCTAGCTCACTAAATTTGGGAATTGGGTTCCTTATAATATGTTTGTAAAGGGTTGCTTAATGTAATGTTGTCCCCTTCACGCAATATCTGGGCTCCCATGGAACCCAAATTGTGATGGCACCATAAAATGTGCAATAAAGCAGTATCTAGGTTTGCATGGTAAGCTGTTGGTATATATAGCTATAATTTTGGTTTGTGGATCTTATCTTCATAATGCATCTTATTTGTACTTCACCCATATCTTTGGGCATGGGCTTCCTCCTCCCTACTCTCCCCCCCCCCCCCTACTTTTTTTTGTTACATATTTCCTTTGTTTTGGTCAATTCTTACACATATAGCTATGTTGCCCCCCTCCACAAACCCTCCCCAGGGTCACGCGATTAGTCAAAATGCTTCGAAAAACGCGATTTCCCGGTAGGTACACATCACTGTGGAACAAAATAAAGCACAGTATTTACCGTTTTGTAAGCAGCGCTTTCATTGGTCGGTATGCGAATTCCGGTGCTACGAGTTTTACGGAGATCACCGGAATTCGCATGCCGACCAATGAAAACACGGCTTACAAAACCCGTCCAAGTAAACATTTAAAAACAAATTGCCTGAAATATCCGAAATATTGGGGGGTGAGTTTTCTAAACTGTCGATTTCTCGTCAATTGCAGCGATTTGAAAAAGGTTAGCGTGGTATTTATGTGTATTACTCGTTCCGTTGTTGAAATCATCTCGGATTGACTTGATTGACTCTGGTACATTCGGGGAATCGCCACCGATATAAGATCATATAACGGTAAATAATGTGCTTTATTTTGTTCAACAGTGATGTGTACCTACCGGGAAATCGCGTTTTTCGAAGCATTTTGACTTGTCACAGAAAAACGGTTTGATCGAATTGTTTTCGGTTTTCGGTTTCGAGAACGACATACATCTGCGGTTCCAACCAGCCCAGATTTGTGGATAATTATCTGAATTTGGCCAGTGAAATAATTGATGAAAACAGTTAGGTATCAAATGTTGACCAAACAGAGTGACAAACCTTGTCTATAACTACGATACTTCTGGACAATTTTTTCAGGAAAACTTAAAATATGTTTGTTTTCAACAAAGAACACAAATCTTTTTTTTTTTTTTTTTTTTTTTAATTTTTTTTTTATTTTTATTTTTTTTTATTTTTTTAGTTCCCAACACCGATAAAGCCACCTGTGGCTTTATTAGTATTATGCATTATTTTAGTTATTATAACAGAAATAAATACAAATAATTAATAAAATAACATGCACTTGGTTAAGAATTGGTTAACTTGATATTTAATCGTCCGTCTCATGTCGACCGACCTCAAGTCTCCCTGTTTTGAAAAACTTCTCCCTGTTTTGACTTGAGGGAGAAGTCACTTCTCCCTATTTTTGGAGTCTGGCTTGACCCCTGCTCCCCCCACACTCGAAACTCATATATTTTTTTTTTTACATATTTTTGTGTTGTTAGTCAATTCTTACAAATGTAGCTATGTTGCCCCTACCCCCGCGCCTGCCTCTAACACCCCAGGGCCTCCCCCCACCCACACTCGAAACTAAATTTGTTTATTTATTTTTTTACATATTTCTGTGTTGTTTTGGTCAATTCTTATGTTGCCCCGTTTTTTTTTTTTTTTTTTTTTTTTTTTCCCGTCCCGCACAACCCGCACGGCACCCCGCCTCCCTCCGACTCTCAACTATTTTTTTTCTTCATATTTCTGTATTGTTTTGCACCCTCCTCCCTCTCTTCCCCCCGCCCTAACCGACTCGAATCTCTATTTTTTTATATATATTTTTTTCTTCATATTTCTTTGTTGTTTTAGTAAATTTTTACACATATTGCTATGCTCCTCTGCACCCCCTACCACCCCACCCCACCCCAGACTCTAAACTATATATTTTTTTATATTTCTGTATTGTTTTGGTAATTTTATTATCTCTACTGGCCAAGTTCGAAAACCAACCAGATCGGACCAGTAACGGCGGAGTTACGGCTCTTGATTTAGTTAAAAATATATATTCCCACTCGAATCTCGATATTTTATTTATTTATTTTACATATTTCTGTCTTGTTTTGGTCAATTCTTATGTGGCACTGCCACCACCCTCCCACACTCCCGGCCTGCCCCACTTGAAACTCTTCAGAGATCAGCAGAGCTTATGCCGTGGTGCGGTGTCCGTCGTCCGTCTGTCCGTCCGTCTGTCTGTCCGTAAACTTTTTTTGTAGCGACTACTGCTCTGAAACTACTTAATGGATTTTCATAAAACTTTACAGAAATGTTGCCCATGAAGTCTAGTTGATCCTAGCAAAAATTCATGTTGATGTGAAATCCAAGATGGCCACCAAATCTAAAAATAGGTTTTTAAAATACAAGTTTGTAGCGATTTCTTCTTGAAAACTCTAAGTGATATTTATATGGGACTTTTTCTTAAATGATCAGCATGACATGATGTTGGTCCTTGTCGAAAATCGTAGTGATTCGACGTTACTCATGGCTGCAGCGGCCATCTTTGTTTACATAGAGTTATATAATGAAAACTTGTAGCGACTACTCCTCTGAAACTACTTGACGGATTTTCATGAAACTTCACAGGAATGTTGCTCTTGATGTCTTATTGATCCTAGCAAAATTTCAGGTCGGCCGGAAATTCAAGATGGCCGCCACGGCTAAAAATAAATTTTCAAAAAAAAGTTTGTAGCGACTACTTCCTGAAATCAAAATAGTAGAGCTTCAAGGTCATTGACCTCTTGTTATAGTTAATATTAATGATTGTACAAATGAAGTAACTGGACACAACAAGTTTTTAAATCAAGATTACCGTGTGTCCCTTTAAAGTCTACCTAATAAATAAAACATGGTGTTTGGCATACATTATTATCGCTATCCGCTGTAACCTACATACATCATCAGGGCACGATAATTCCACTCATCCTCTCGCCATGATTAGTGCTCACTTATGATAAATTCTTTCCCAATTTATTAATTTGACCTTTCAAATATTATGTAGGACGAGTATTTAAACTCAGAAACAAATTTTCCTGCCCTGCATCATTAAAACCCATATGTAAGCCTACAATGACGATGAAAAAACCAAGTTGTGTTGCAGGGTGGACTTCCACTCAAAAAACATGTGTCTGCAAGTGCCCCAGATAGGATAGGCAATGTAAATACCTAATTTCCAGATTTAATTTTTCAGACTCTCCTACTGGATATGCATTTTCATTTCCAAGTAATGTGTTGAAACCGTCTCTACTCTCATAGCTGATGGTTTGAATTCCACTGGTAGCTTGACTTGAAAGTGAGAAAGTGTTGATTCTTACGGATGGCGGGAGGTATACAGAACTGGTTCTACCCAGGAAAAATGTGGGTGGTCTTCCTTCACCACGAAAAAATCGATTGTCATATATAGCCTAAAACATGCTTGAAATTATGTAAAAACACTTTTCAATCAAAAATCCATTCCAAGAGTATATTCTATGTAGACAAGTTGCATATGGGATACACACTTTTCATTTCTAAGCATATTTTCAATGTAAACAGGTTGCTCTTTTAAACTTCTGGGCCCGTATTCATAAAACAACTTAAGTGGAAAATATTACTTAAGTCAAAATTTAAGATTTTTACGTATTTTTAGCTTGACTATTCGAAGAATAGCGAGACCTATCCTACTCACCACGGCATTGGCGTTGGCGTTTGCGTCGGTGTCCTCAGCTTCACCTTTAAGTTTTTGTGCAATATATTTATAACTTTAAAACTACTCAAGCTATTGCATTAAAACTTTATACTAATGTTCCCCATCAAATTCTGCACCTTATCCAACAATCCCCATAAGTCTTCCTTTCATTTTGACACAGTTATGGCCCTTTGTCTTGTCTTTACCTTAAAGTTTTTGTGCAATAGATTTATAACTTTAAAACTGCTGAAGTTATTGCATTAGAATTTTAAACTTATGTTTCACATCAAAATCTGTACCTCATCCAACAATCCCCATAACTCTTCCATTCATTTTGACAAAATTATGGCCCCTGAATTGGTAAAAAAAATCATTTTTACATAGAAGTATGTAGGAAAAACACTTCAAAATTTTGTTCTCCGAAATAAAAAGTGCTGCAGCTTAGATATTTTATATGTAGCTTCGTTTAGAAGTCCCTACCAAGTTTGCTCAAATGGTGACCATGGGTTCAGAATTGGACCCGTCCCGGTGGTCACAAGAGGTGAAATATGAGGGTGTGGGTGGACCCCCTGGGTCATAAATTAGTAACAATTGAGATCCCCACCCTATAACCATATATACACTTGGACATGAACAGACAGATACAACCATCCAACCAGCATAGACAACAGGTTGCTTCCCCACCCCTGGGGACATAGCCCCTCGGTCATAACTTGGAAACCATTGAGATCCCCACCCTATAACCATATATACACTTACTGGGCATGAACAGACAGATATAACCACCCAAACAGCATAGAGCCCGGTCTCCTTACCCACCCCTGGGAACATAGCCCCTCGGTCATAACTTGGTAACCATTATGATCCCTATAACCATATATACACTTACTGGTCATGAACAGACGGGTACAACCACCCAACCAGCATAGACCCCGGACTCCTTCCCCACCCCTGGTGACATAGCCCTTGGGTCATAACTTGAAAGCCGTTGAGATCCCCACCCTATAACCATATATACACTTACTGGGCATTAACAGACAGATATAACCATCCAACCAGCGTAGACCCTAGGCTTCTTCCCCACCTTGTGGACCTAGCTCCTGGGTCAAACTTTACAAATAATTTGATACTTTACGTCCGCATTTCTTAACATGTAAATAACTTCAACATTTGTTATCCAATCATCAAACTAACATACTTTATTATAAATGGGGCGATGATCTTATCTATTGAGTTCCAGATCATTGGATGAAAGATCAAGGTCACAAAGGGGTCAAATGTCAAATGCATTTAAATAATACTTTTAACATATTTTCTTCAAATTTTCAACTTATAAAATTTGCATTATTTATCCTTTGAAAGGGTTATTATGAAATTACCTCCGTGTCATCACAGAAAAATTGTGGCCCTTGATTTAATGAAAATTCCAATGTTTTCCTTCTTGACACATCCAGCTCGCCCCTTTGTTTTCACTATTTTTTCTGATGGTATGCCGGGTGTATCATTTCTTGTTCTCTGAAAATTTGAAATAGTCAAGCTACGCTGTCCTCTGACAGCTCTTGTTAAATATCCTAATAAACCTCTCTGGGACACTACAAACCATCTATTTTAAGATAAATATTTAGCTGTATGTCTGATTTATCCACAACCAAGAAAACTTCTTAAATCGATAGAAAATGTGTTTAAAAAATGATAAAATTTGGTATTGCTAAGAAGCTTTATACATGCGGGTCCTGGTGAACTGATTGACTGTCGCTATATACATTTATCGGTAAAACAAACCTGTGAAAACTCACAGTGGAATTAGCACTCCAGTGTACTGAGCCTGTATATTTAAGCATCTTCTGAATAAAACGCAGCTTAAATGTTGAAATATTGTGGGGGGAAAAGTCTGTTTATGACAGTTCCTTGTGATTTTTTTTTTCACTGGTCTTGAAGAAGGATGTTGTTATGTATACTCGGTAAAAAAAGAAATGGACCAGAAGCATTGATAATTGATGTAAAACAATGGAATAGGCTTCGTAATGTATATATAATGCATATACCACTGGAAAGATAAATGTGTGTTACCGTACTTAAAAAAACTCAAGAATAAATTGACAGAGAAATGATACCAAGGGGACAGTGTTAAAATTGTGCAAATGTTTTAATAATAGATGTGACACAATGGATATTGAAATTTTGAATTGCATATAGGATTGGATAGAGGTACTTATCTGAAACCGAAACCCATTTTAAATTTAAACGAAAGTGATGGAGAAAGAATATCGCAAAATACACCCTAGGGTCCGTGAAAACGGTATGCGGTCCAATCGAGTATATCAGTGGTCGAAATTAGCACTAGCTCGAAGGTAAAAAACTAGTAAATATTAATTAGGGCTAGAAGTTTTATATAATCAGGTTTATGAAAATTGTAATAGTCCAAATGATTATATAATAATTCGGGCTAGTGAACAAAACTCCTGATTTTTTTTACTGGTATATTCGCCGCTGTTATGCAGTTCTGCATGTTTTCAGTAATAACCTCCCCTTTGTTTTGGGATATCATATTTCTGTCATTTTTGCTCGAATTAAAATACGTTCTTGGATTTCAATATATGACATGTGTATCAATTCAGTGATATATGTATTTTAATAGTCGTACATTGTATGTGGTGTATTCCGGTTTACAACTTCAATTATACCTTCTGGTCCATTTCTTTTTTTTACCGAATATATATTAAAGGGACACATGGCAATCCTTGAGGTTTATTCAAACATTAAAATTTACTCCTCGGTTTACTTATCCTGCGTTATTTTGACTTTAAAACTGCTTGCATATAATTAAATAAAAAATTGAGATTTCGACTTTCTTCACTATTTTACCAAATTTTTAAATATATTACTGGTGCAATATTATAAAAAATTAGTAATATGCAAAAATAATTTGCTTTCAACTATTCTAACAATTAATATTAATGATTGAACAAATGCAAGTTAAGAGGAAAACTAACGGGACGCCGTGAGTTTTTAAAAAATCAAGATTGCCATGTGTCCCTTTAAACCATTGGAAAGACATGTCAGTAAAGCTCCAACACAGCGGGGGAAATGAAAGTTATACAACTTTAATTTCAAAATTATCTAAAATAGCAAATTTTTTATTTTACTTTATGATTTGATTTTCAGTTGAAATCATTTTTAGTTTGATGAGTGCAGTACCCTATTAGGACAGACTGCGTATGCAAATGTGGAAACGTGGCTCCATCATAAATGGAGTGTCTCCTATAAAATTTGCAGCAACTCTGCAGTTTCGCAGGTAAGAAGGTTCTAGGCCCATTCTCCATATTATCCCCCGCCGAAGACGGAGGGATATTAATTTGGCGTTGTCTGTCCATCCTTCCGTCGTTCCTACCGTCTGTCAGGAGCCATATCTTCATAACTACAAGTTGGATTTTCATTACACTTGGTGATTATGTTTATCCTGATAGTGGGATGTCACGCGTCTATTTTTTCCCGGAATCGCCCCAGTAACGCCGGAGTTATTGCCCTTTAATTGCTAAAAATTAGTTAATTCTGTCCGTCCACAGCCATATCTTGATAACCGCTTGTTTGATTTTCATTAGACTTGATTATAATGTTTATAAATACCAATAGTGGGATGTGACGCGGAAAATTTATTTCGGAATCGTCCTAGTAATGCCGGAGGCATATATATATTTTTTTAATTATTTCCATTTTTTCATGAGAAACCTTGGTTCATGGGTTAAACTTTTCTAAAATAAAAGGAATAAGGCCATAAAAAAATAACTAGAATCCCCTTGTGGGTAGACTGGTGCGCGGCCGACTATCTGCCGCTCTGCTCGCTAGCTTGTGAGTGTTACAGTCGTACGGGTACCAATCTAGGAGAGTCAGACGCTTGAGAAGCTTGGAACTAGTAGGTGCTACAGAACAGGCGATTTATTCAAGCGTCTAATCGACAAAGTCTCACAACAACATGCATTAATAGCAGTGTCATCGAGTCGATTGATGTTCATGCGTGATCTAATACAAATATACGGACTTATTGTGATTGAAAGAAGCATAAGTCGGAAAGAAATGATAAGGTCATGATCGACAATAGAGATGAGCTGATCCAACTGGTTATTGCACATGTATTTCGAGATATTTTGCATCAATACATGTATTGGAATTAAAGTTTGGATAAAAAAAAATCGCCCGCGTGTCTGTTGACCACTGTAAAATTGTAAAAAAAAATGCGCCTGCCCGCATCTCTTCTCGGAAAAAGTGGCCTGAGAACCAGGTAATTAATTTTTGGTGGCCTAAAAATAGATTTTTTTTATTGATTTTTTTTTTTTCTCTCATAAGGAACCTTGGTTCAATGGGTTCGGAGCTTAGGGCCCCTTGTTGGATCAGTTTTACATAGAGTTATTTTTAATATATTTTTTTATTATTATTATTATTTTTTTTATTATTTTTTTTTCTCATAAGAAGCCTTGGTTCATGGGTTCATTTTTTCTTTAATGGGGAGCTTAGGGGCCCTTGTTGGATCAGTTTTACATAGAGTTATAGGGAAGAACTTTAAAAATCTTCTCTGACACTACAAGAGATAAAGGTTTAATCTTTTTTGTTTATTATCAGCTTATGGATCCTCTACCAATTTTGTTCAAATGGTGACCCTGGGGTCAAATTTGGCCCCGCCCCAGGGGTCGCAGTTTTACATAGACATAATATAGGGAAAAACTTAAAAAATCTTTTTCTCTGAAACTACAAGAGTCAAAGGTTTAATATTTTGTATTTACACTCAGCTTATGGTCCTCTACCAAGTTTGTTTGAATGGTGATCCTGGGGTCAAATTTGGCCCCACCCCAGGGGGTCACATGTTTTACATAGACTTATATAGGGGAAAACTGAAAACATCTTCTCTGAAACTACAAGAGCCAACAGTTTAATATTTTGTATTTACACTCAGTTTATGGTCCTCTACTAAGTTTGTGCAAATGGTGACACTGGGGTCAAATTTGGCTCTGCCCCTGGGCCACATGTCAAACTTGGTTTGAGTGTTTATATTAATGAAAGTTGGATTTATTTTAAAGCTGGACATCCCTCCCCCTGAAATAACAAGATCATCTGATAGTAATCAGATTAATAAATATCACATAGCCAGGTAATTAAAAAGTAATCAATTGATATACAATTCTACATTTCTTGTATGTTACATTAATTTTATTACTATATTATACACACCTGCTAATATTACACCCAGTCCAGCCCTTTAGTCCCACTATAAAAGTCAATGCCTTAAAATGGTACATCTTTTTTTCAAATTTACTATGGTGATGAATTTCAAAATTACTATCTAGTAGATATTCAAATAATGAAGGCTCCAGGTCATGATTTAAACTAATTTAAAAACAACAACATTTCTTCCACTCGAGAATAATACATCATTCGGCGGGGATATCAATTCATCAAATTTACTTGTAAATGGAGGATGAGCCTGCCACGTTCATTCCTGTTAGGCACCATATTACCTTTCATGTGTTGGTGTGCCTTAAAGCTCAATTCAATTTAATTCCGCGATAATAAATAAAGGAAAATCTAAGTTTCAAGTGGGACTAGTTATGGAACCTGAACATGACTAGTTATGGAACCTGAACATGACAATTTTGTTAAAATTGTCTGTATGGTCGATACATTTCTTTTTACAGGTGATCCAGTATGAAGGTGGTTACCGTTATTGATGTGGCGACACCCAGCCCAGCCTCGTCAACACAAGATTCCAAGTCCATTAACTCTGCACTTCTTATAGCCAATAGAAAAAATGCATTGAGTGAAATTGAAAGATGTTGTAAAAGGTATGTATATATATTATACTGTACATATTTAATAGGCCAATATAAAAGCAGTTAGTTTATTAATACAACTGCAAAATAAGGATATTCTTTTTTATCTAATCCGGTAATATTCCTCTTAGCATCAGGTTAGTAGATTCGTCCATTACAGTTTTCGTGTCGGGTGAGTGAGGCTCCATAACTCTCGCATGCATGGAGGGATTTTCGATAATAAGAGTAGGGCACGGTTCCCGGATTCCTATGTATCTTTCCCCTCTCTCTGGGACGGCTCTAAATAACACATACTGTGTTGATGAGCCGTTAAACAACATTCAGTTCAAATAATATGTCACAAATACTCGCCTCATCAAGAGGACATGCAGAACCCAACATCCGGGATCTGTATCTTCACGGTCCACGTCATAAAAGTCAGATACTTCTTACATGCATTCAATGATTCATTTTGTCTCCTTCCCCTCTATCCTTCCCCTCTCTCTGAGGTGCCCCATGTGTGGTTCCGGGGCAAAGAATAGGGCCACTGCAGATCCCGTTAGAGGGGTAGGCAGAGGGGTAGGCAGAGGGGTAGAACGCCCCCAAATTCATTTTATCATTTTATCATTTTTTGTTCATGCTCATTAAAGGTCTATATCATGACCCCTGCATTGTTTCAGGTGCCATCTCGCTCAAATCACTAGAGCAGTGGCAGAAAAACAATAAATGCGGCTCCAGCGTTAATGGAGTGTCTACAATAGAATTTGCAGCAACTCTGCAGTTCTCCAGGTGAGAAGATTCTAGGCCCATTCTCCATATTTTATCTCAATGTACATGGAGTAAGGTGCCATATAACCTTTCATGTGTTGGTGCGCCTTAAAACCCCAATTCAATTCAGTTCTCTCTGAGGCAGCTTGAAATAGTCTAAACGATGTCTTGATGAGCTGTTACAACATATACCTCCAACAGCAGCCAATTTTACAACAAATGAACATCGTTTCTAAACGTACCGTCGACGAGGTATATATATAAATTACCCATTTTGAGAATCCTAACTCTATAGGCACAATATAAACGGCTTTAACCAGCCAGGCCAAACCCCCAAACTAGAGCATTGAATTATTACATATATTCAATCATGGGTATTTTAAAAATCCATGAAAAAAACTATACTTTTGACAGATTCATTACGTGTGCAGAGAACCAGAACAAAAATATTGTAGACTGTATCTAAATTTTCACACGTTAGTAATGTGACCCAGTCACTGAAATTTTCCAATTTATGCATCAGTGATTTATGACTACTGTCACATGCTTATGTCGCGATAAGTGTCGGTGATCAGTGCTCTGTAATCATCCGGAGGCTATTAGTGAAACAATAGGTAATTGCTAACGACAGTAGCTTCTGACATGTTGAGTAGGTACTGTTTATAGGCAGCGTTTGTTTACCGTATTTCCTCTAATAGTAGCACACGGGCGCTATGCAAAGTGCGAAGGGGGCGCTACTATTATGGTTCAAATATTCAATATATTTCACCTCCTTTCCCGACTGTTTCCTTATAGAATTACTGTACGGCGATCTTTTACTGTGACACCGGTATTGACTAAACCTAAACCCGACAATGTACTGAGTATATCACAGTCACTGAAATTTTCCAATTTATGCATCAGTGATTTATGATTACTGTCACGTGCTTATGTCGCGATAAGTGTCAATGATCAGTGCACTGTAAACATCCGGAGGCTATTATTGAAACAATAGGTAATTGCTAACTACAGTAGCTTCTGACATGTTGAGTAGGTACTGATTATAGTCAGCATTTGTTTACCGTATTTCCTCCAATAGTAGCGCCCAGGCGCTATGCAAAGTGCGAAGGGGACGCTACTATTATGGTTCAAATTTTCAACATATTTCACCTCCTTTCCCCGACTGTTTCCTTATAGAATTACTGTACAGCGATCTTTTACTGTGACACCGGTATTGACTAAACCTAAACCCGACAATGCACTGAGTATATCACTGTCATCACTCTGCATCTTATGATACAATATCCGTCGAACTTGACTATTACAACATGGGTTGGTTGCGTATGAATTAAATAATAATAAAAGATAAACTAAATAATAAGTTGAAAAAAAGGAGATAAATAAAAGTGGTAATTTGTATTGATGATGATAGCGCTTTAAGGTTTATGTCATAGACCATACCGGTGTCGTGGTAAAAAAACTCCCGTAATCAAATCCATTAGCGGTAAAGACGAACTTTTAGGAACTTTTGTATTTTTTAAGAAGGTAAGATTTCTTAAAACAGGTGGGGGCGCTTCTATTAGGGAAGGCACTACTAATAGAGGAAATACGGTATGATCTCGCTGAAAAGTAGGGCGAGGTGGATATAATTTTTTTGGAAGCTTTGAGCGAAGTTGTAAACTGCCGGCGAAGTTATTGTTGATTTCGCCCTCCAGGTTGAAGCCTGAATGGACGCAAAGACTAAGGATTAACATGAATAATTTGAAAGTTTTTCAATTTTATACAAATGATGGAATAAACAGAGTTTAGTGTGAAACAATTTTCCCAAAAAGGTTGCAAAATTTTAAATCCGCACTGAGATGAAGGACTCATTTTGCCACATGGTATTGCAATTCACCTCTGTTAAAAACCACTCGGATAAGTAAATATATAATAGACAAAAAGAGTTTACCATAGTATGATTGTTAAGGGACATAGATTAAACATACAAACATTGATGTAATTGTTTGAAGATATTAGAAAATCTGAATTACATCCCATGTATTAGAAACAACATATTTCATTTTACAAACGTATAGCGTTGCACTTATTTAATGTTCGGCATTGACATTGACTGCCCATTCTGTCATTGTTTAAGAAATGCTGAAATGTGTTCACAATCAATTGTCCTTCAAACAGAAACATTACAAATTTCATAATTTTAAAATTGCCTCCCTTTTCATTGAAATTAGAAAGATTTTCGTTAACCTATAAAAGTATGTTCCCATCATATTTGCTTTATTTTTATCACCGTCTTTGTTTACAAATGACACTTTACACTATGTCACTTTATCATTGACTTGAACATATATGGCTATTTATTACTTTTCTGATCTTCATTGCAGTGTTGAGGCTACAGTTGAAAATGTACTATTCCAAAAGTTGGATTTTGGGGAGACCGCCATTTTGGATACGTTTTACAATGCTGACGTGGTGGTGGTGGACATGTCCATCACAACGCAGCAGTCGTCGCTCTTCTATCACTTAGGTGTGAGACAGAGCATGGGCATGGGCTGTAATGTCGTCCTTATCAACGATACAGATCCAGAAGGCACTGTCTCACTTAAGGTAAGTCAAGCTTGTCAACGATACACATCCAGAAGGCACCGTCTCACTTAAGGTAAGTCAAGCATGTCAACGATACATATCCAGAAGGCACCGTCACACTTAAGGTAAGTTAAGCTTGTCATCGATACAGATCCAGAAGGCACCTTCTCACTTAAGGTAAGTCAAGCTTGTCAACGATACAGATCCAGAAGGTACTGTCTCACTTAAGGTAAGTGGAGCTTGTCTATGATACACATTCAGAAGGCACCGTCTCACTTAACGTAAGTTAAGCTTGTCAACGATACAGATCCAGACGGCACCGTCTCACTTAAGGTAAGTCAAGCTTGTCAACGATAAAGATCTAGAAAGCCATCACACTTAAGGTAAGTCAAGCTGGTCTATAATACAGATCCAGAAGGCGTGCTTATATCTCACTTAAGCGTAGGTAATATCTCACTTAAGATCAAACTTGTCAATGATACAGATCCAGAAGGCATGTCTCACCAGGGCTCCGGAAATATGGTTGCCCGACGCCCCGGGCAAGTGGCTTTTGGGTGCGGGCAGGTGACCTTCTTAAATCTGGTTGTCCGTCACTTGCCCGATGGACGTTTCATTATTAGATAAAAATCAAGGGAAAATTTGCCTGGACTGTGAAGTTTGCCGATTATTGCGTAGTAATTAACCACCCGTCGTTTTCGCCGCGAGCAATTACTGATAAGTGTCATAAAACTGACCTGTGTTGTTCGTTATTGTTTAATCCCTCCTACTTGACAGTTTATCAGAATTTGATTGGCCGAGGAACGATTGGGGTGCCAATCTTCAATTGAAGACGCGCGGTCTTTAGAATTTGTATACCGTGTGAAATATACCCCCGTAACGAGCCCCTCTGTGCAGGAAGTAAGTCACGCACCAGATTAGTGTGAAATACACATCAGTGTGTAAATCAGTTATTGAGATGGTGTTGTCGCTTTGTATGTCGGTCGGTGTGTCGTAGGTAATATTCTGTTCAATAATTAAAAATCATGACGCAACACTTGACCTAGTACTGTATCCATATTATCCAATCAAATAACCGATGTATTTTTATCAGCCAATGAAACAACTCCCGTTCACTACCACGTGTTAAAGTGAAACAATGGCGATTCAATCAAACCAATTTGTAAACAAGTAGGGCAATTAAACGATTATAGCAATTTAACGGCGTTGTTTGATGAGCAAAGATACTATCGACGCATGTCGTAATGAATAGGTGTGCATGCATCTGTTTTTATTTCAAAATGCCATGTTTGTTTTGAATGAATCCGAGACCAATGACGGAATGGCGTGTTTTTGTTTTGAACTTCAAGTTTGCCATTATCCAAGATGTGCTTTCGACCTTGGCTAATTTTGATAATTATTCGAAGAATTGCAATTTGGCATCTCAAAAGATATTAACAGAAAAACAACTACAGTACCAGTCAGATTTAGGCATAGACCGTACTAATAATTTCCAACACATAAGATTTATCTACATGAATTATATAACGAAAGTGAAAGTTGGAAAAAAAATCTGTTTGACCTAATGCATCATTCTTTTCATTCTTTTTATCTGGTGTAGTCTATAACAAAAGTAAAAGTAGAAAAAAGTTTTGTTCGACCTAATGCATCTTTTTTTTTTGTTATCTGCCTGCCCTTTTGTAATTATTGCACTAGAAGCAAGCAATTCCATAGGCATAAGAGTCTAACAATTTGGTACCAGGTTCATCAGTGATGTTATATCCTAGTGGTATCCCCACTGACACCCCACTTCCCCTCTCCCACCGATGGAGGAAAACACTGATATGTGCATAATTGTAACAACCTATAGCTCTGATCCTTCATAGTTTAAGTCATTAATTTTACAACGAAATTATGTAAAAAATTATGACAAAAAAAAACAGTGAAAGAAAAGGATTTAACTTAGCGTGCGGTCTCGACGTAGCTTAATTTTGGGGCAAGTGACTTTTGAAATTGGGGCAAGTGACATTTTGGGCAGGGCAAGTGGATTTTCAAAATATTTCCAGACCCCTGCTCACTTAAGGTAAGTCAAGCTTGTCAACGATACAGATCCAGAAGGCACCATCTCACTTAAGGTAAGTCAAGCTTTTCAACGATACAGATCCAGAAGGCACCGCCTCACTTAAGGTAAGTCAAGCTTTTCAACAATACATATCCAGAAGGCACCGTTCCACTTAAGGTAAGTCAAGCTTGTCAACGATACAGATCCAGAAGGCACCGTCTCACTTAAGGTAAGTCAAGCTTGTCAACGATACAGATCTAGAAGGCACCTTCACACTTAAGGTAAGTCAAGCTTGTCTATAATACAGATTCAGAAGGCACCGTCTCACTTAAGATCAAGCTTGTCAATGATACAGATCCAGATGGCGATGTCTCACTTAACGTAAGTCAAGCTTGTCAACGATACACATTCATAAGGCACCGTCTCACTTAAGGTAAGTCAAGCTTGTCAACGATACATATCCAGAAGGCACCGTCTCACTTAAGGTAAGTCAAGCTTGTCAACGATACATATCCAGAAGGCTTAAGGTAAGTCAAGCTTGCCTATGATACACATTCAGAAGGCACCATCTCACTTAAGGTAAGTCAAGCTTGTCAACGATACACATCCAGAAGGCACCGTCTCACTTAAAGTAAGTCAAGCTTGTCAGCGATACATATCCAGAAGGTACCGTCTCACTTAAGGTAAGTCAAGCTTGCCTATGATACACATTCAGAAGGCACCGTCTCACATAAGTAAGTCGAGCTTGTCAACGATACACATCCAGAAGGCACCGTCTCATTTAACGTAAGTCAAGCTTATCAACGATACAGATCCAGAAAGCACCGTCTCACTTAAGGTAAGTCAAGCTTGTCTACGATACAGATCCAGAAGGCACCGTCTTACTTAAGGTAAGTCAAGCTTGTCTACGATAAGATCCAGAAGGCACCGTCTCACTTAAGGTATGTCAAGGTTGTCAACAATACAGATCCAGAAGGCACTGTCTCACTTAAGGTAAGTCAAGCTTGTCAATGATACAGATCCAGAAGCACCTTCTCACTTAAGGTAAGTCAAGCTTGTCAACGATACATATCCAGAAGGCTTAAGGTAAGTCAAGCTTGCCTATGATACACATTCAGAAGGCACTGTCTCACTTAAGGTAAGTCAAGCTTGTCAATAATACAGATCCAAAAGGCTTAAGTCAAGCTTGTCAACGATACATATCCAGAAGGCACTGTCTCACTTAAGGTAAGTCAAGCTTGTCAACGATACATATCCAGAAGGCTTAAGGTAAGTCAAGCTTGCCTATGATACACATTCAGAAGGCACCATCTCACTTAAGGTAAGTCAAGCTTGTCAACGATACACATCCAGAAGGCACCGTCTCACTTAAAGTAAGTCAAGCTTGTCAGCGATACATATCCAGAAGGTACCGTCTCACTTAAGGTAAGTCAAGCTTGCCTATGATACACATTCAGAAGGCACCGTCTCACATAAGTAAGTCGAGCTTGTCAACGATACACATCCAGAAGGCACCGTCTCATTTAACGTAAGTCAAGCTTATCAACGATACAGATCCAGAAAGCACCGTCTCACTTAAGGTAAGTCAAGCTTGTCTACGATACAGATCCAGAAGGCACCGTCTTACTTAAGGTAAGTCAAGCTTGTCTACGATAAGATCCAGAAGGCACCGTCTCACTTAAGGTATGTCAAGGTTGTCAACAATACAGATCCAGAAGGCACTGTCTCACTTAAGGTAAGTCAAGCTTGTCAATGATACAGATCCAGAAGCACCTTCTCACTTAAGGTAAGTCAAGCTTGTCAACGATACAGATCCAGACGGCACCGTCTCACTTAAGGTAAGTCAAGCTTGTCAATAATACAGATCCAAAAGGCTTAAGTCAAGCTTGTCAACGATACATATCCAGAAGGCACTGTCTCACTTAAGGTAAGTCAAGCTTGTCAACGATACATATCCAGAAGGCTTAAGGTAAGTCAAGCTTGCCTATGATACACATTCAGAAGGCACCATCTCACTTAAGGTAAGTCAAGCTTGTCAACGATACACATCCAGAAGGCACCGTCTCACTTAAAGTAAGTCAAGCTTGTCAGCGATACATATCCAGAAGGTACCGTCTCACTTAAGGTAAGTCAAGCTTGCCTATGATACACATTCAGAAGGCACCGTCTCACATAAGTAAGTCGAGCTTGTCAACGATACACATCCAGAAGGCACCGTCTCATTTAACGTAAGTCAAGCTTATCAACGATACAGATCCAGAAAGCACCGTCTCACTTAAGGTAAGTCAAGCTTGTCTACGATACAGATCCAGAAGGCACCGTCTTACTTAAGGTAAGTCAAGCTTGTCTACGATAAGATCCAGAAGGCACCGTCTCACTTAAGGTATGTCAAGGTTGTCAACAATACAGATCCAGAAGGCACTGTCTCACTTAAGGTAAGTCAAGCTTGTCAATGATACAGATCCAGAAGCACCTTCTCACTTAAGGTAAGTCAAGCTTGTCAACGATACAGATCCAGACGGCACCGTCTCACTTAAGGTAAGTCAAGCTTGTCAATAATACAGATCCAAAAGGCTTAAGTCAAGCTTGTCAACGATACAGATCCAGAAGGCACTGTCTCACTTAAGGTAAATCAAGCTTGTCAACGATGCAGATCCAGAAGGCATTGTCTCACTTAAGGTAAGTCAAGCTTGTCAAGGATACAGATCCAATCACCGTCTCACTTAGGGTAAGTCAAGCTTGTCAATGATACAGATCCAGAAGGCACTGTCAAAGTAAGTCAAGACATTGTAGACACCGATTTCTTGTACGATAATTAAATACACAGCCCTTTGCTGTATGCACTAGGTTAAGGTGTAAACTAAATTGTGTTAAATCAAGCGTTACGATTGGTTGAAAGGCAGTTGTAGGGGCGGAGCTAACACTGTTGATTCACTTGACATGGCAGGTTTTCTCTGTGAAAAAAAAGAGAATGATTACCGCATACAAGTTCTTTCAACAAGACTTTCAACAAGACTTCAAAGCGTAATGTTCACCTGCTATATCACCTGTGGAAATGAACAACAGATGCATCAAGTAACAAAAAGGATTTGCCTGCTCCCAGCATGTGTTTCTCCAGAGATGTCAGTTTTGTGCTTACACAGTTATAAGTTTCTAGACCGATACTTTTCCCAATTTTGAAACATTTCAGCGTTTTCCCGAGCCCTGCATTTCTACAGTAGTTTATCAGTGCTTTTGACAATGTTAGAGATGCGTAACTGTGTAATTACGCATATTTTTTCACCA
Organism: Cyrtodaria siliqua; assembly: GCA_037043455.1. Taxonomy (NCBI): domain Eukaryota; kingdom Metazoa; phylum Mollusca; class Bivalvia; order Adapedonta; family Hiatellidae; genus Cyrtodaria; species Cyrtodaria siliqua. The sequence goes on from JAWPHD010009244.1 coordinate 20,647, forward strand.
AAAAATCATTAAAACTAAAATCAATGCGAACAAAAACGAATTAAAAAATTGCCGATTAATACTGAGGACCAAATTCTCGTGTACACACTTCAATAACTTAGAACAGTCGAGCGCACCCACTCTGCCCTGTCATAATCAAAGAAGACGCGTTTGTAAATATAAATACATAATTTACTTTTTTTTCATGCGTACAACACGCGTTATGCTGAAATCTTTTCTGGGACATTGGTTTATATTGTATATTGCCAGTAACCACCTTTTACACCTTCTGCAGTATTTTGTGTTGGATATGCCTGTAATCACCTTTCTTACCATTATGTTTTATATCACCAGCTGTCCTGTACTAGTCCTGGAGTCGTGTTTCTCCCGTACAGCAGGGATGCCCATGGCACATGTATTGTCCATGAGTCAGCATCACGCACGTATTCCGATGCCTGTATACACCCGGTGAACGGTCCAACATTATACAACAAGTTTAAGAAAGTGCTCAGTGATGTGGACGAGGAGAATGTGTAAGTACAAATGTATTTAAGATCTTGAGAATATGAGTACAATCTAAGAATTTGTGAGTACAAGCTCAATTAAAATGAGACCATATGCAGTGAGTGGTACATGGTTTGAGTTATTTTTGAAAGTATGTTGTTCAGGATACCAACCTCCTTTTGGAGTTGGCAAAGTTGCTGGAGTTATATGTTACAATACAGGATCACTTTTTCACCAATGTTCAACTGTATTTAGAAGTTGTGCAAGGCTCATTTGCTAGCACGTTCAACTTTGAATCCGGAGATTTTGTGTTCGAGCCTCACTGGCACCAGTGGGTTACTTCGGTGTTTCCTTATGCAAGACATTACCTGTAGCCTCGTCCATAGTTTGGGGACGTAAACTGGGTGGTCAGACCCTATGTATCATCTCCGATCACGTTTAAAATGATAGAAATCTGTTTTATAGTAAGTTACTCAACATTCCCCTATTACTGTGTATCGCTCCCCTTTCTCTGGGGTGGCTCAAAATCTCCTTAAGGATGTTGTAATGAGCCGTTGAACAACTATTTAGTTAAAGCTGAACAAGATTTTTCCTACAGGAATAGACATTTTCCCAGATGGAGGAGGCATTGAACTAACATGTTTGTAATACTACATCATTGGAATTACGTTATGCGCCATGAACAGCTATTTCAAAGCTAAGGCTGAAACGTTTACTAAAATCAGTAAACGAGACGCAATTTCCTGCATTCTGGGGTCCAAAATGACGTACTACATTTTCCAAATAAGGAGCGTATTTCTATATTTGGAAACGTGTTTACATTTCGCGGGAAATGATAAAATCAACTGTATTGGGGGTAATCTCAAAGGAACTTGGATCTGTACAATAAAACTTCTAAAAATAATAAGTTCACAAGAACGGTGATGTATAATATTATTCGGGTAAGACCAGTGTTTTTAGCTCAGCAGAGCTTATGCCGTGGTGCGGCGTCCGTTGTCCGTCCGTCCGTAAAGTTTTATTTGTAGCGACTACTCCTCTTTAACTACTGGATGGATATTCATGAAACTTTACAGAAATGTTGCCGATGAAGTCTAGTTGATCCTAGCAAAAATTCATGTTGATGTGAAATCCAAGATGGCCACCAAAGCTAAAAATAGATTTTTAAAATACAAGTTTGTAGCGACTACTCCTTGAAAACTATAAGTGATATTGATATGGGACTTTTTCTAAAATGATCAGCATGACATGATGTTGGTCCTTGTCAATGATTCGATGTTAAACATGGCTGCCGCGGCCATCTTTGTTTACATACAGTTATTTAGTAAAAACTTGTAGCGACTACTCCTCTGAAACTACTTGGCGGATTTTCATGAAACTTTACAGGAATGTTGCTCTTAATGTCTAATTGATCCTAACAAAATTTCAGATTGGCCAGAAATTCAAGATGGCCGCCACAGCTAAAAATAGATTTTTAAAAAATAAGTTTGTAGCGACTACTTCTTATAAACTATAAGTGATATTGATATGGGACTTTTTCTAAAATAATCAGCATGACATGATGGTTATCTGAGTCGAACATTATTTTGATTCGACATTAAACATGGCTGCCAGTGGCAATCTTTGTTTACATAGAGTTATATAATGAAAACGTGTAGCGATTACTCCTCTGGAACTACTTGATGGATTTTCATGAAACTTCACACGAATGTTGCTCTTGATGTCTAATTGATCCTAGCCAAATTTTCAGGCCCACCTGAAATTCAAGATGGCCGCCATGGCTAAAAATAGATTTTCAAAATACAAGTTTGTAGCGACTACTTCTTGAAAACTATAAGTGATATTGATATCGGACTTTTTCTAAAATGATCAGCATGACATGATGTTGGTCCTTGTCAAAAATCGTTTTGATTCGATGTTAAACATGGCTGTCAGCGGCCATCTTTGTTTACATAGAGTTATATAATGAAAACTTGTAGCGACTACTCCTCTGAAACTACTTGACGGATTTTCATGAAACTTCACAGGAATGTTGCTCTTGATGTCTAATTGATCCTAGCAAAATTTCAGGTCGGCCGGAAATTCAAGATGGCCGCCACGGCTAAAAATAATCAAAATCAATCAGGAGAGCTTCAAGGTCATTGACCTCTTGTTAGCTCTACTGATCAGAGATCAGCAGAGCTTATGCCGTGGTGCGGCGTCCGTCGTCCGTCTGTCCGTCTGTCCGTAAACTTTTTTTTGTAGCAACTTCTCCTCTGAAACTACTAAATGGATATTCATGAAACTTTACAGAAATGTTGCCCATAAAGTCTAGTTGATCCTAGCAAAAATTCATGTTGATGTGAAATCCAAGATGGCCACCAGATCTAAAAATAGGTTTTTAAAAAACAAGTTTGTAGCGACTTCTTCATGAAAACTATAAGTGATATTGATATGGGACTTTTTCTAAAATGATCAGCATGACATGATGTTGGTCCTTGTCGAAAATCGTTTTGATTCGACGTTAAACATGGCTGCCAGCGGCCATCTTTGTTTACTTAGAATTATATAATGAAAACTTGTAGCGACTACTCCTCTGAAACTACTTGATGGATTTTCATGAAACTTCACAGGAATGTTGCTCTTGATGTCTAATTGATCCTAGCATAATTTCAGGTCGGCCGGAAATTCAAGATGGCCGCCACGGCTAAAAATAGATTTTCAAAATACAAGTTTGTAGCGACTACTTCTTGAAATCTATAAGTGATATTGATATGGGACTTTTTCTAAAATGATCAGCATGACATGATGTTGGTCCTTGTCAAAAATCGTTTTGATTCAACGTTAAACATGGCTGCCAGCGGCCATCTTTGTTTACATACAGTTATATAATAAAAACTTGTAGCGACTACTCCTTTGAAACTACTTGACAGATTTTCATGAAACTTTACAGGAATGTTGCTCTTAATGTCTAATTGATCCTAGCAAAATTTCAGATCGGCCAGAAATTCAAGATGGCCGCCACAGCTAAAAATAGATTTTTAAAAAAGAAGTTTGTAGCGACTACGTCTTGAAAACTATAAGTGATATTGATATGGGACTTTTTGTAAAATGATCAGCATGACATGATGGTTATCAGAGTCAAACATTATTTTGATTCGACGTTAAACATGGCTGCCAGTGGCCATCTTTGTTTACATAGAGTTATATGATGAAAACTTGTAGCGACTACTCCTCTGAAACTACTTGACGGATTTTCATGAAACTTCACAGGAATGTTGCTCTTGATGTCTAATTGATCCTAGCAAAATTTCAGGTCGCCCGGAAATTCAAGATGGCTGCCATGGCTAAAAATAGATTTTCAAAATACAAGTTTGTAGCGACTACTACTTGAAAACTATAAGTGATATTGATATTGGACTTTTTGTAAAATGATCAGCATGACATGATGGTTATCAGAGTCAAACATTATTTTGATTCGACATTAAACATGGCTGTCAGCGGCCATCTTTGTTTACATAGAGTTATATAATGAAAACTTGTAGCGACTATTCCTGTGAAACTACTTGATGGATTTTCATGAAACTTCACAGGAATGTTGCTCTTGATGTCTAATTGATCCTAGCAAAATTTCAGGTCGGCCGGAAATTCAAGATGGCCGCCACGGCTAAAAATAATTTTTCAAAAAACAAGTCTGTAGCGACTACTTCCTGAAATCAAAATCAATCAGTAGAGCTTCAAGGTCATTGACCTCTTGTTTTTTTTTAGCTCTATGTTGGACCAGTCGGACCAGTAACAGAGGAGTTACGGCTTGATTTAGTTAAAAATGCTATATTTTGCCTCTTTAATACGGTAGGGCCTTCGTTTTTCATCTGATCTTTACCAGACTTTACCAGATTCTTTAGTTATGGCCCTTGATTTAGTTGATAAGCTGTATTTTGCCCAAAACTTTCAAAAAAACGTAAATGGCAGTCTCTCGCTTCATTGATGTTATAAGAGCCATGTTAGCCAGTAGAGCGTCCACAGGCCCAAGAGGGCCTCTTGTTTAGTACAACTCGCGATTCAGACTGCCGTTATCTATTTTACGCGTACCTCTGTTACTGGCGTGAACGCCTTTGTAAACGTTCTGCGTTAGATTACGTCATGCATACGTAGAATGTGTTGACCCGCTGGTAAAAGTTGAAACAGGCGAGTTGTATGGCATATCTTGGAACCTGATGTTACACTGCAGTGTGTTTACGTAAAGAATGAAACAGTTTGACTGTCGTAGAACCCTGCAGATAAATAACAAGTAAGTTTAGTTATAAATTGTACATCGTTTTTCTGCATAATTTGTTTGATTATTTTTTATGCGAAGCTGATGCATGTTTCCATGCAATGGCATGGGTTGTTCACACAATTTCATTTTCAAACGTTGAGGTGGGTAAAGACATCCTGAAATAAACTTAAAACTGAGTGAAATTATAAACCCTGACAATGCGAGGATCAACCTTCTCTAACTTTTGTGTGTACGTGTGTGATAATTTAAATCGGACACTCACAAAATCTCTCCTCTAATTCGGGCTCTATTTGTTCTCGTTACCTACCGACCCCAGCCACGACCAAGATTTCTCCCACACAGTGACATTCACTGGTATGGTTATGACTGGGAATACCTATGATGGGCAGTTGACCTGTGACCAATGGATAGTACAACAACAACAACCATTTCAAAACATCTGTCCCTGCCCACCCCTCACCCCATACTAACTTGACTTTTCTTTTGAATTTGCTTTATTCTGACTCTGCATCTGTTACCTGGCACAGGGTTAGAATAATCGAGGTGTTTGCTTATTTACACGGCCTGCCATTTCTTGAAGGAAAAATATAGGCCGACCATAACCTAATTTATTTTACATGACCTGCCATTTCTTGAAACAAAAATTAGAGTAAGACCGACCATAACCTTTTATTTTACATGGCCTGCCATTTCTTGAAAAAAATTAGGCCGACCATATCCTATTACTTTACATGGCTTCCATTTCTTGAAAAAATATATAGGCCAACCATAACCACGAACAAGTTAGTGTCATAGCCAACATGTTTTATACCAATCTATGTTCTAACAAGCTTACTGTAAATTATAAATAAAATTAAATCCTTAATGAAATATTCAAATTTTAGATGATAGTTATATATAGGTGTGTTTATATATTGTTTCATTTATTCCCATAGGGAGACATGATGCCTGCATGACTTCAGAACCAAATACATATTCTAATCTGACAGCCGCTGTGACTCATGGTTGGACGAGTTGACTGTTGAGGTTGAAGGAAAACTAAAAACATGGGTTTCGTAGAGGTTTGTATGCAGGTCTTATTGATATGGTGAAAAAAGCATTTCACATCATGATGACAATATTATATTTAGGAAGAATTACCTCAGGAAATTGCATTCCCCATTCATGTATGTTTCCCCAATTTAGTCCAAAAGGCCCTTTCCCCAAAACTGGTAAAAAGGCCCTGGCTCAAGAAAAATGCTTTTTCTTTTGATTTACATACATGTATTTGAAGTCGTATCTCTGGGCTCCACGGCTCATTAAATAGCAACTTTGCATTGAATATTTACATTTACTTTATTTACTTTTAAATGAAATAGCGTTCATTTCAAATAAACTTTATTTTTCAAGGAGATATACACCCACACTGTAAATACACTTACGGTAGTGGTCTAGCTCTCTGTAACTGCATGGGGGACTTAAGGTCTCACAACACACTTCGATTTTACTGTGTTGGCAATAGGCAGTAAAGTCCAATTTTCCATTCTGAATCAAGCATTTACAGTCTAAAAGTATTTTTTTGGGAAAATACAGTTACTGCTGCTCATAAAAATCCACAAAATCTGGTACATAGATTTTTAGCTCTAAGCTTATGGGATGGTGTGTTGTCCGTCTTCCGTCGTCCGTCGTCTGTCCGTTAACTTTTACCTCGTTAAGACGATAGGGCCTTCATTTTTCATCCGATCTTTACCAAACTTTACCAGATTGTTAATATCAATGAAAGCTCGGACAAGTTCGAAAACCAGCCAGATCGAACCAGTAACAGCGGAGTTATGGCCCTTGACTTAGTTGAAAATGCTATATGTTGCCTCGTTAAGACAGTAGGGCCTTCATTTTTCATCCGATCTTTACCAAACTGCGCCAGATTGTTAATATCAATGAAAGCTTGGACAAGTATGAAAACCAGCCAGATCGGACCTGCAACAGCGGAGTTATGGCCCTTGGTTTAGTTAAAAATGCTATATTACGATAGGGCCTTCATTTTTCGTCCGATCTTTACCAAACTTTACCAGATTCTTAATATAAACGAAACCTCGGACAAGTTCGAAAACCAACCATATCGGACCAGTAACAGCGGAGTTATGGCCCTTGATTTAGTTAAATATGCTATATTTTGCCTCGTTAATACTATGATAGGGCCTTCATTTGTCATCCGATCTTTGCCAAACTTTACCAGATTGTTACTATCAATGAAAGCTCCGACAGATTTCAAAACCAGCCAGATTGGACAATTTACACCAGAGTTATGGCCCTTGATTTTCTGAAATATGCTATATTTTGGCCTCATTAAAAAGAAGGGGCCTTCATTTGGCCAGATTTCAGTGAAACTTTTCAAAGATGATCAGTTCCAAGCCTAGTTGTACATATCGTCACCGTGAATGATTTTGGCGGAGTAATGTCCCTTTAAAGGTTTTAATACACAAACTTTGTCTGGACTAGTTCTCCTGAACGTCTCTCCACTTTTCAACCAAACTTTACAGGGATGATCAGCACCAAGCATAGTTGTGCACATCATCTTCGCATTCCAGTTAACAGATTTTTGGTGGAGTTATGGCCCTTTAAAGGTTTTTGATGCACAAACTTTTTCTGGGCTAGTTCTTCTGAACCCCTGGCTGGATTTTAACGAAACTTGACAAGGATGATCAGTATCAGGTCTAGTTGTTCAAATCATTGCCGTGTTCCGGTTGAATGATTTTTGGCAGAGTTATGGCCCTTTAAAGGTTTTAATACACAAACTTTGTCTGAACTAGTTCTCCTGAACGCCTCCCCACATTTCAATGAAACTTTACAGGGATGATCAGCACCAAGCATAGTTGTGCACTTCATCGTCGCGTTCCGGTTAACAGATTTTTGGCAGAGTTATGGCCCTTTAAAGGTTTTAATAGCCAAACGTCCAGATTAGTCTCTTCTGAACTCTTTGCTGGATTTCAACGAATCTTGATGGGGATGATCAGTACCAAGCCTAGTTGCACCTGTCATTGTGTTGTGGTTGAATGAATTTTGAAAGAGTTATGACCCCTTAAAGGTTTTAATACACTTAACTTTGTACAGACTAGTTCTCCTGAACCTCTGTCTGGATTTCAACGAAACTTGTCAGGGACAATCAGTACCAAGCCTAGTTGCGTATATCATCACCATGTTCTGGTTGAACAATATTTGAAAGAGTTATGGCCCCTTATACATAAACTTTATCTAGAGCCAGTAGAGAGTCCACAGGCCCTCTTGGGCCTCTTGTTTTTTAATGTGAGTGGTGGCAGTCAAGGTACTCTTTTCGGCTTTCACTAAACAGTTTGCACCTAAATTCATACGCATTTCGAGCACCCACAAATGTGTTACATTTTGCTGTCAGTGTCGTCTAATCGCTTTTCATCCAATCTCACACTATTGTTTTCTCACCTGCAACAAGAAAAGAAAATATCCATGGGCAATTATTAAAATATCTCAAACCGAAGAACACACCCCTACTTTTTATGGTGTAAGAATCATCCTACAGTCACATGCAAGGGAGCTAAGTGTGTAGTGAGATCTTAACTTATACATTATCATTTCTCGTTTATGGGTATTTTACTAACGTAAAATAAAAGGAAAATGCTGACAACTATATTTCTATAACTGGTAAAATTGAGGCATTGAATTATACATGTATAATGTGTTCAGCAGATTAAACCGGGGATTCATAAGTGGCTAAGTGACACTATCCGGATATACCAGGACATGATTTATATTTGAACTTCTGTTATCTAAAGATGTAGGATGCTGTTGTTTCCTCATTAAGTAGTGTCATTCAGCTTACGTAATAAACTATACGAACTTTGACACGCGTGTGTTGAAATAAGTAGCACGTGTAACAACACAACACACACGTGTTAAAGTTTGTAAAGTTTATTACGTTGAATAGCAAAGTGATCGTATAGTTTTATTAAACAAGTAATTGTTGATGTAAGCAAGTTCAGTTCAAAACATAAAGTTAATCAGTTACTTCTGCAACAGAGTCAGATTCAATTACTTGCTAACTCTAACAACAATCTTGTTGCCCTAAACACCAGCAAAGTTTGTAACACCAAAACGTTCTTTATCGAACCAAGATCCTAACCGACAGCCATATCTGCCTATCGTAAATGCTGTGTCTCTGCCGCTTTATGCAGGCCAATATATACTAACAGCACCCCTACTGTAGTACACAAATCCTGTTTCTGTAGGATATCGAATCTAAGTTTAGTATTACTAATATGATGATTATACAGTGGTCAAAGTTTGATTTGTCAGCTGAATAAATAAAGTATAAAGCCGCCATACCCACAGGAGTCCGATGAATGGATGGTAGTTCTTAACTAATAAGTGCATTTTCTTAATTTTTCAGACAAGTTGCTGCCATCATGGTTACGGTATACAACTAATGGAGCCAAGTGATGAAAAATAATTTCAATGGATTATCTTGAACTACATCTACATGAAGAATGACATGATGCTTATTACTCAAAAAAAAAATCCCTGGATCATCGGTTTTCCTCCTGCATAAATATCACTTTCATCCGTGCCATTAAGAGTAATGTGAAAGATTATAGTTGCTTGTTTCGTACTCAAAGTCAATAAAAAACAACATCCATTGAGAAGTTGAAGAAATACATATTTTTATTGAACATAACCATAACCATACATAACCAAGCATACATGTTGATGATGAGCTATGTTTAAAAAAAATGTTCCCCATTGAAAGATTGAAAAAAAGGAGCATACGTGTTGAGTAGAAAAGGTTTAAGTGCATTTAGTTGACCTTGGTATACATAAATAGTATTAAAAATACTTATAAAATGAATGTTTTACTGTATTTTTTCCCAATTTGTATGAACAATCACGCTAAAATTTCAAATTGTGATGTTATGTGATGTCCCAAGGAATAGAAAGAAAACTGTCTGGCGTCCGGCACACTTTAAAGGGACACACGGCAATCTTGATTGTTTTAAAACTCGCGGCGTCCAGTTAGTTTTTCTACATAACTTGCATTTGTTCAATCATTAATATCAGTGTTTTTTTCCTTATATAGATGGTACCGAGAAACGGTACCATTCCCAAATTGCTTTTGTGTGATAGTGAACTATTCCCAATTTAAGGCAAAATGACGCGAATTTTCCTAATTGAATGGGTACCGGTACCATTCCCAAAAGGGTGAAAAAAATCACTGTAGTTATAAGAATAATATTAAGCACAATGTCTTTGAATATTTCTGTCCTGATGATAGTGTAGTAGGAGGTTAAAGGAAATCCTAGCCCTAGCCTAGTGTACCAATAATATATTTAAACCTATGGTAGAATAACGAAGAAAAAATAAAAAACACAAAATATTATTCGATGTATGCAAGCATGATTATACTGGATTATAAATCGAGAGTAATACTTGATAAAAACTTCCAAGATTGTCATGTGTCCCTTTAACCTACAACCTAACTTTGAAAAGCATGTTTCATCATCTAACTTGCATGACCTATTTATCATAATTCACTAGTGTAATAAATTTGCAAATGAAGGCCAAAATGGTCTTATCCATTCAGCTTGGTTTGCAATCGGAATTGCCGCGTCGATTTCTGTTGCCATTAAGCATGACATGATTATATATATATATATATATATACTTAGGCCACTACATTAACAAATTTATTCAGTTCTTCCTTGTCAAGTTATTTTGTTCAGTACTACTGACATGTCCAATAACTCTGAATTTCATTTGGCAGTGTTATGTCCCATTTCATAAAACTTTAACCTCAACCTAACCTAGTCCAAACTTGTCAAAATATAGGCCTATTGTTATGAAACTTTATACCTATCTTCCTTATCAGTTATTCAATGCAGAGTTTTACCCCTTCATGTATCTACTTACGTAGCATGGCAGGAGCTTAGAGATCACTTTGTCGTCCGGCACACGTTAACATGCAACCTAACCTTGGTCATAACTTGAAAAATATTTGATCTATGTTTGCGAAACTTCACACACATTTTCATCTTTCCCCAGGAGATGTTGTTACACATGTCCAATAACTCTGACTTTCATTTTAGCATAAGTATGCCATTTTTCATAAAACGTTAACCTGCAATCTAACCTAACTCGTAACTTGGCAAAATACTGGCCTATGATCATAACACGTTATACAGTTCTTCCTTATCATGTATCTATTACAGAGGCATGCCTCTTTTTATAAATTTAAAAATCTGCTCCATAATTCATGAAGGATTGCAACCCTTGTCTTCAAGTTTCTATAGTAAGATTCATCTTTGCTGAAATACATGTAAGCATATGGCAGGCAAAACAAGTGTTCCATGGAACACTCTTCTAGTAATAAACCTTGAGTAATTTAAAGATGAAAATGTTTGGTTGAAAATTTTGACCACTCGGCTTTTTATTTTGCTCAATCATAACTATTAGTTTAAAGGGGGTTATATTAATATCAATTGCACATCCAATTCAAATAAAGTACTATTTTCACAAAACAAGAAATTATAAGCGCCGTAAAGCATTATATGAATTAGTATAAATGAGTTTTAATGAATCAAAAACTAGTCGTCTAGTTTTCCAGATTAAATGAGTTCCGTTGAGTACATAACGAGTTCCGTTCTATCAAAAGAAATATCATGCTCTTGTTATTTTAAAACTCCCATCTTAAATTAGTGTTTCTACTTTTTCAACCAATCATTTGCCTCCGTATTTCAAATACTTGCACCAATTATTCATGGAGATTTTACTATCATCACTCTTCACGATTAAGAGTTTGATCTATATAGAGACTACAAACTTTTGGAAAACACTAAGTCGGATAGAGGCTATGAAGAGAAATCGTCACCATTCAGAAATCGAAAGGGAGGTAGCGAAGGGACCGACCGCAGCAAAACTATATTTGGGGGTAATACTGAAGTAGGGATAACCAACTGATCCCCGCTTGATGTATTTTTCACAAACTAGAAAAAACATGTCATTTAAAAAGAAAAGAAGACCTGTGTACATCTCACAAGCCAACGCTATTCTAATGGCGAACTGAATTTATTTTGCTACTACCCGGTGACTGTTCGCATAGCTGTCAATACCCAGTGGATGTCAAGAGTGATATGGGGTTCCAAGGGGCAGTTGTTTCTTGGGTTGTGGGGTCAGGTTGGCAGGGCGCAGGAAGTCCGAGATGGTCTGTGGTACAATTTAATAGAATTTATTTGTCACAAATAATTATCTTATTTTTAACATTTAAACACACATTTCAAAGTCAAAGAAAAATGGAAATTGAGCATACTGGGTGGAGAAATTGAATGGGTGAACTACATTTTATAAAAAGAAGTCGGCAACAAAAAAAAATAGGCAACTATTCAGAACGCGTGAGAACATAGAACGTATGCGTGTGAGCGTGATTTAACACAAAAATGCGTGTCTGACGCTCAGTGGCCAATACGTGAGACTCCGGTTGAGGCACGATTGTTTTACCACGTTTTATTTCATTGGGATCATTCTAAGACCCACTTTTATGTGATTAGACATTCAGGCATTCAGGGCAGTTTCATGGTAGTGGGTAGGCTAGATGTTGTTTTTATAAATCAGAATGATGATACCTGTAATTGATTTGAGTCAGAGGCCTTGGTAATACAGTGGATAAGGTGTTGCACCTTAGAGCTATGCTCGACCCCTGGTGATGGCATGTCTGATGGGAATATATATGTCCATCTCATCTCCATCTGAGGTTGTTGTTCCAATCAATAAACCCATAGTTCATATTGAGTCTATAATCCAAATGACCTTACAGACTGTCAGTTGTATACATGTAAACCCATAACCACATTTTTTGGTGTGGAGAAGGCGTGAGGGGCTGGGCTGGGCGTCGTCGGAGGGATAATAGCCTATTGTGTGTTTTTTTAAAGGGCTCCCCAACCAAAAACAAACAAACACATATATGCACACGCATCCTTGAGAATTGAGATGACAAAAATTGTGCACGTACATCTTTTCACCCTGTGAAAGTTTTAAAAACCCATGTGACGTCACATTTCTGGTAACTTGTGGTGTTGGAATGTGGACTTGGGGAAAACACGATATTGTGATTGTTGCAATGTTTTTAATAAAATTAGAATTTAAAAGATCTATCAAGTTAACGATTTATTTATAAACATTTAGCTACTGAATGACATTTTGTTCATTACCGTTTATAAGTTAATTTCAGAATTTATCACGCAGTGAGCTGACCTCTGTTTACTCATATGCCGTGTAACACCACTACTGTACACAAAACAATGCCTGCTTAAACTGGTGACCAAACGTTTTTTTGGGCAGCAAAAAGTACTTTTTTAAAATTTTCTTGAAAATTTAAATACTACTAGAGGAAGGATTAAACTCATCGTTCATGTTCTTGTCTTTTTTCTCGCTGTTAAAATCTCTATAAAAATTGAATTACAAAATAAAAATAACTGAAGTCGATCGATAAATAGCCGACATTTTTCTATTTCACTGCTTTTTTGTCGGAGATAATTTTTACAATAACACAACCTATACGGCACATTTTTTAAAAAGTAGAATATGAAATAAATGGTTATTTTATAAGGAAATGGCTTGTATAAATTCTTTATGAATTTTAATAATGTAAAAGTGATTTTAAAAGTGCTTTATTGAAAGCACCCGATTGAAAAAAATCTCATTATTTCCGCGTGAAATTGTATGGACGGTCATGAATCGTTTTTTTGGGTAGATAAAAGTACTTTTTCCAAATTTTATTTATTATGATATTTTGCAGAGGAAGATTTTTTCTTGACGTATTTGCTTTCGTCTTTTTCTCGCTATAAGAACAAATTGTAATTATCAATTTGATTAAAAGCTCAAATTTCACTTAAATTTTCGAAACAGTTTTCGATTTGTAAATGCCTAGAAATTGTGTTTTTAATAAAACAAAATAGACAAAACACGTAAAAACTTAAAATCCACTGTGTAACAAACGAATACATGTATTTGTTTACGTGTGTCATCTTTTTACATTGTCAGCTGAATACAATTTACATCACTGGTATCATTTTGACCGCCATCCTGAAATCTGCTCAAAACGCAATTTGTTTATGTTTTTTGCGCGTGACGTTTTTAAGTAAATATCCCTCCGCGACGGCTTGGCGCACACACAGTTTATACTTTAAATCTGCTTGCATATATTTTAATACAAAGTTTTCAACCTTTCTTCATCAGAAAGAGTATGAAAGTGGACCTTTGGAAACGGCCGAACAAGGTAAATACGAAATATTGCAGTCTCGGTTTGATTGAGGTAGTGAAATATGCTTGCTACCGTTCAGGCCCCCCCATCCCCGCGTTGAGCAGAACTCAATATTCGTAAAATCAATAGTACAGAGTTTAAACCCGAAGATGGCATGCATATGGCAGTGGACATGCTACTTTTACTGTCATTATTCCATATCCAGCGGCGTATGGTCCAAGTATCTAAAACTAACAGGATTATTATTATTATTATAATTATTATTATCACTATTACTGTACTCAGTTGCAAAAGAAAATGGACACTTTGAAATTTTTACTTTACACCCTATCCTCTTTATCAAGCGACAGTCCCTTAATGATTTGACCTATTGAAAAAAAATGACAACATGATATTGGCAATAGAATGATAAAAACTTTGGTACCGAACATGGCATTTTGGAATTTGTCAATTAAATCTAAACAAAACTCGGTGTCCACTTTCTTTTGCAACTGAGTATATATTATTATTATTATTATTATTAGTAGTAGTAGTAGTATCCGTTACTTACGGACCAAATACTTTCTCTTAGTTGCTTTTATGGACCGTTTAATCAATCTTCAAGCGGTTTCAAATCCAGCAGTGAGAACACGTTTATACGAAAAGGAAAAGTGGAACACGTGGACACGTTGAGGCTATTAAGATAGAAGGATACTGAAAACCAGTGCAGGTTCAAAACATGGTTAATGCAAAATGACAATTTATTGCTAAAGAATGCACATTCCCTATAGTTTACGAGATGATCGCCAAGTGAAAACAGTTCAGGCATCATTAAGAAATTCAAATAAACTCAGTCATGATTCTTTATTTAAATTACACGAAATCCTTTATCATTTGGAAGGGTATATTTCTGATGTGAAACTCGCGCCATATGTATATGTTATAATAGGGTTAAGAAAATCAATAGATGAATTTGACAAAGTGTTACAGCTGAAAACTGATGAATCTGTTTGCTTGTTGTATGACTCTACCTTTGACTTAGGTGACTTCTACGTATCAGCTCCTTCTTTCCAACATTTAATATTTACTGAAAATCTCGTTATCTCAATTGCACATGTTATGCATGAAAGAAAAGTCCAAAAAATACACGAAACTTTCAATAAATCGAAGAAAAAAAAACATTCAGGTTGTTACCGATAGAGAACATTGGTTAATCAACGTACGTAATGAGTTTCCAAATCTAACTAATTTTCTTTGCTGGAATCACATTATCAGAGATGTAAAAGAGTGGGTAAGAAGCAAAGGGGATATAAATGAAAACATATCTGTTTATGCAAAACAAATAAAGAAACTTCTTGAGTGTGGTAGTGAGAAAGAATATGATAACATACTAATCAAGACTCTGTTGATGATAAAACAATAGGATATAGAAACATGTGGTCTCAGTTGTTGTTGAATATTGTGATAAACATTTAGATCAGTCCATTCGAAAATCAGTGGTTAATTAAATGGGTAGTGGAATCTTTCGATTTGTTCAATCCATTTTCACTAATCACTAATAATGCTGCAGAGGCCAGCAATGCACGCATTAAACGTCTTTTAGATTTTAAAGAAAGAGATATTGATACTATAGTGTTATGTTTTTACTACTTTCAAAATATTGATGTGAACAAGATCTTAAAGGGTTTTGCAACATGGGGAATTTCATTTGAAAAATAGAGTTTAATTAACATTGTTGTTGTGATACGGAAAATAATTCCCTCGGGATAATTATTTTCCGTATCATGACAACACTGTTAATTAAACTATATATTATATATTCTGTGATGAATTTCTTTCCAATCGTCTTCATCTATTCCTTCTTCTGTCACTCCTTTGGCAACAGCGTGGAGTAGTACATAAATATTGTGATGTCACTCGCGCTGTGCGATGTCACGATATTGGTGCACGCGCAGGCTGGAACCGTCCTGTAGACGATGATGGCTGGGGTTCAGGGGGCATTTCCAGCATTTTTTGGTTGCATAGGCATTTTAGGATCACTTATTTCATCCAATTCAAAAGTTTTTGACCGTTCTTCAACCTGCTAAGAAAGTAGTTCCTAAAATCTGGCTACTGTGCTATCTTGCACACTAGGCGAGATAGCACAGTAGAGAAAGAGATATGTTATAGATTTTCTCAAACTGGGAAATTTATATAATTCATTACAGAATATATAATATAACGATATACATATGCATTAGACCCAGAAGATGTTACCCTTAACAATGTGGTTCATCCTGATGCTTTAATTGATTTGCTTTGCGCTAATCTGGAACTTGATAAAATAATTATAATATAGAAACTTCATGTTCAATTAAGACCGAAGTAAATCAGTCAGAGGAGAATGTTAAATTAACATTTGAATTATGCTCATATTTTAAGCCGATAATTAACACACGCACGCGCACACATTCATGCATGCACGCACGCAGGCACGCACCCACGTGCATGCATGCATACATACATACATACTCTCTTGAGTACACAGATACTGCACCTAAAATAGTTTACTGCTTCGGGTCAATAGTCACTCCCTTGGATGAATAGTTTTAACCATTGACCTCAACAGAAGTAGGTAGTTGTATACAATTTACTGAAACAGAATTAGATAGTTGTTGTAATATATTGAATCATATACACTCAAATAGTTTGTTTACTTGTTGCTTACTTGTTTACATGCTGACTTCACGTCATGGGAAAGCGTAACGTCATTTTCAGACTATTGACCTGCAAAAAAATACTATTGACCGCAAAACCAGATTGAACTGGATAGGAAACATTCTAAACTCAATAGTTCATACTAATGACTTACAGGTGACTGTCTTTTAGCCAATGGAAACTACGTATTTAAAATGATATATAATAATTAAAACTATTCATCCTCGGGTATGACTATTGACCCTCAATAGTTTACTGCTTTGGGTCAATAGTCACTCCCTTGGATGAATAGTTTTAACCATTGACCTCAACAGAAGTAGATAGTTGTATACTATAATATATGTATGTATTCATTCTCCAAACGAGATATGTTTGTACCCTTCTCTAAGATAGTTTGTATTGTATTCGGCCTTGATTAAGGAAATACACATGTATGTTTTATTCCAAATAAAATATTGAATAAAAAACATAAAATTGCTATCTATCAGAAGAACAGTATATGTTAGACTTGTCATGTTTATTATACAGTTAGAAATATAGCTAAGTGTTGATTCTTTACCGGCTTGTTGTTGTTTGAAAATTTTATTATATTGCATATTGAAATGAGATAAGTGAAATAAAAATATTTAATGTTATATAAAAAGGGTATTTAATTAGTTGTCAATATTGTTTTGTGTTTTCGTACCATACAGTGTTCAGGGTCTTTTATACAGACTCTGCAATGTTTGCAATGAAAGATCATAATTATTGCTAATTATGCATGATTTTATACCATACTGGTCCGCAGTCCGCTAGTCCGCACGTGTTAGTCCGCATTTTATACCTACCCGCTGATCCTGATGATATCTATTATCAATTGTTGAAACAATTACCTGAAACTTGTCTCTCTACCCTTCTTGATATATTTAATAAGGTGTGGGTGACTGGAAACTTCCCGATTTGTGGCGGAAAGCAATCATTATTCCAGTCCCCAAACCTGGAAAGGATCATACATACCAAATAAATTATCGCCCTATTGCTTTAACGAGCTGTATGTAAAACCATGGAACGAATGATTAATGAGAGACTCGTTTGCTTCCTGGAATCCAACAAACTGATAACAAAGTATCAAAGTGGATTCTGGCGCCAACGAGGCACAACAGACAATCTCATTCGATTTGAATCATTTATTAGGGAAGCTTTTATAAAGGAATAACAGTCGCTGTATATTTTGACTTAGAGAAAGCTTATGATACTGCATGGAAGTATGGTATAATGAATGATCTTTATGACCTTGGTCTTAGAGGCTGATTACCAATTTTTATAGAGAATTTCTTAGATGATAGACAGTTTTGTGTCTGAATGGGTTCAACCCTCTCTGACATTCATGAACAGGAGATGGTTGTGCCACAGGGCAGCATACTCTCTGTCACCCTTTTTTTGCCCCGCCATGAATGTTGTGCGGGCAATAGTGTTGCCCTTGTCCGTCCGGACGTACGTCACATTCAAGTTTTTATTAAGGCAATTTCTCAGATACCAAAAGCTGTACAGTTTTCAAACTTCATACACATTTATATCTATATAGCAGCAATATGTTTCTACCCGAATCAGGTCAATATGAATGACCTTGA
This sequence comes from Cyrtodaria siliqua, assembly GCA_037043455.1. NCBI lineage: Eukaryota > Metazoa > Mollusca > Bivalvia > Adapedonta > Hiatellidae > Cyrtodaria > Cyrtodaria siliqua. The sequence continues at coordinate 38,930 of JAWPHD010009244.1, forward strand.
CCTACTTTTTACACTGTTAATTTACATCATTTTTTTTCATTCAAGTTTTTTACATCAAAGTCCATTTCTCCAACACCAGATGCATTAGCGCTTTCAAACTTTACAAATGTCGATAACTACATGACAGCGATATGTTCCAATGAAAAGTAGGTCAATGTAAATGACCTTGGCCGGCTTTTTACACTTTGTTAATTGACATTGAAGTTTTACATTCGTTTTTAGCTCTACTGATCAGAGATCAGCAGAGCTTATGCCGTGGTGCGGCGACCGTTGTCCGTCTGTCCGTCTGTCCGTCCGTCCGTCTGTCTGTCCGTCTGTCCGTAAACTTTTTTTTGTTGCGACAACTCCTCTGAAACTACTGAATGGATTTTCATGAAACTTCACAGAAATGTTGCCCATGAAATCTAGTTGATCCTAGCAAAAATTCATGTTGATGTGAAATCCAAGATGGCCGCCAAATCTAAAAATAGGTTTTTAAAAACAAGTTTGTAGCGACTACTTCTTGAAAACTATAAGTGATATTGATATGGGACTTTTTCTAAAATGATCAGCATGACATGATGTTGGTCCTTGTCAAAAATCGTTTTGATTCAACGTTAAACATGGCTGCCATCTTTGTTTACATAGAATTATATAATGAAAACTTGTAGCGACTACTTCTCTGAAACTACTTGACGGATTTTCATGAAACTTCACAGGAATGTTGCTTTTGATGTCTAATTGATCCTAGCAAAATTTTAGGTTGGCTGGAAATTCAAGATGGCCGCCACGACTAAAAATAATTTTTCAAAATACAAGTTTGTAGCGAATTCTTCTTGAAAACTATAAGTGATATTGATATGGGACCTTTTCTAAAATGATCAGCATGACATGATGTTAGTCCTTGTCAAAAATTGTTTTGATTCAACGTTAAACATTGCTGCCAGCGGCCATCTTTGTTTACATAGAGTTATATAGTAAAAACTTGTAGCGACTACTCCTTTGAAACTACTTGGCGGATTTTCATGACACTTTACAGGAATGTTGCTCTTAATGTCTAATTGATCCTAGCAAAATTTCAGATCGGTCAGAAATTCAAGAAGGCCGCCACAGCTAAAAATAGATTTTTAAAAAAGAAGTTTGTAGCGACTACATCTTGAAAACTATAAGTGATATTGATATGGGACTTTTTGTAAAATGATCAGCATGACATGATGGTTATCAGAGTCAAACATTATTTTGATTCGACGTTAAACATGGCTGCCAGTGGCCATCTTTGTTTACATAGAGTTATATAATGAAAACTTGTAGCGACTACTCCTCTGAAACTACTTGACAGATTTTCATGAAACTTCACAGGAATGTTGCTCTTGATGTCTAATTGATCCTAGCAAAATTTCAGGTCGGCCGGAAATTCAAGATGGCCGACACGGCTAAAAATAATTTTTCAAAAAACAAGTCTGTAGCGACTACTTCCTGAAATCAAAATCAATCAGTAGAGCTTCAAGGTCATTGACCTCTTGTTTTTATTAACTTCAGCTTCTCAGATTACAACAGCCATACAGTTTCCAAACTTCATACACACTTACATCTGTATGACAGCAATACATTCCTACCCGAATCAGGTCAATATAAATGACCTTGACCTACTTTTTACTCTTTGTTAATTTACATCTAAGTTTTTCATTCAAGTTTTTACATCAAAGTTTTATGTTAAGTCCATTTCTCCAACACCAGATACCTTAGAGCTTACAAACTACGTGACAGCGATATATATATCAACGGAAAGTGGGTCAATATGAATTACTTGACCTACCTTTGGCACTTTGTTAATTTACATTGAAGTCTTTGGCACTTTGTTAATATACATTGAAGTTTTACGTTTATTAACTCAGTTTCTCAAACACCAAAAGCCATATAGTTTCCAAACTTCATACACACTTACATCTGTATGACAGCAATTTGTTCCTACCCTAATCAGGTCAATATAAATGACCTTGACCTACTTTTTGCTCTTTGTTAATTTACATTAAAGTTTTACATGTTAATTTACGTTCAAGTTTTACATTCAAGTTTTTATTATGTCCATTACTCTGATACCAGAATCAGTACAGCTTTTAAACTTCATACACACTTACATTTATATGACAGCAATATGTTCCTACCCAAATTAGGTCAATATAAATGACCTTGACCTACTTTTTATATTTTTTTAATTTACATTGATGTTTTTAGATTACCTGACCTGAAGGCTTAAGGTGATCTATTTGGATCACTCTTCGTCCGTCATCCATCGTCGTTAACGTTTGCTTCAAAGGATTTCTCCTCAGAAATCGCTTGGCCAATTTTGACCAAACTTCCCATGGATGATCCTTAGATAAATGTTTTTTAGATTATTAAAATTAGGTCAGCGCAACATTCACGATGTCCGCCATTACCATATATGGTCGAAACCTTAAAAAATCTTCTCCAGAATCGCTGGACAGATGTCGACAGTTTTTCTTTTAAAATGATCGCCAATGCCTAGACTTTCAAGTTTGTTCAAATGAAGTCCCAGGGGTAAAAAATGGCCGTGCTCCTGGGGTTCAAAGTTTGTATATTGAGATTTTGCATGTTTTTCATAGACTTATATAGGAAAAAACTTTTCTTTTCTGAAACCACAAGGCACAGAGCTCTCATATATTACAAGTAGCATCAGCTAATGGTCCTCTTCGAATTTTTTTCAAATGGCAGCCTTGGGGTCAAATTTGGCCCCGTCCCAGGCGTCACAGTTTTACATAGGATTTTTTAAAAAAATCTTCTCTGAACCTACAAGAGCCAGAGGTTTAATATTTTGCCTTTACTATAAGCTTATGGTCCTTTACCTGGGGTCACATTTGGCCCCGCCCCAGGGGTCACAGTTTTACATAAATTTATATAGTAAAAAATAAAAAATCTACTCTGAAACTACAAGAGCCAGAGGTTTAATATTTTGCATTTACTATGAGCTTTTGGCCCTGCCCCAGGGGTCACATGTTTGACATAGACTTGTATAGGGAAACGCTTTAAAAATCTTCTTCTCTGAAACCACAAGGCACACAGCTGTCATATATTACATGTAGCCCTGGGGTCACATTTGACCCTGTCCCAGGGGTTACACTCTAGCACCTTCATTTTGTATTTGATCTTTACAAACTTTGTCAGTGTCTTTATATCAATGTTGTTAACACAACAGAGGCCACATTTAACCAAACTTGCACAGATTGTGTATGACCATAATATTTCGAAAAAGTTTGATAGTACTCAGGTTATCGATTTAGGGCCATCTTGGCCCTTTTGTTTATTAAGTCAATTACTCACATACCAAAAGCCTTACAGTATTCAAACTTCATACACACTTACATCTATATGGCACCATTATGTTCCTACCCATATAACTTGCCTTTTAATATTACACTAAACATTTTGTTACTCCATTTTTTAAGCAACCGATAACCCTTAATTGGGGCATTCGGGTCCCTTGGACACATTTTCTAGTCAATATAAAAATTAACAGTATAGTTAAATGCATCAATCCTGGTGTGGATTGTTCTCTATATGTTGACAACTTTGTTATATGTTATGTTATCTTGCAAAAATGAGCCAATTACAACACTGTCTCAATAAACTTCAAACCTGATGGTACCGGTACTTATTCAATTGGGAAAATTCTACATTGAATCGAATCTGGGTTCAATCGCATCGAGATTCGAATCGGATGGGATGCATCGTGATTAATCGCTATTTCGATTAATCGTTACGGCCTTTTACTCATTCATATTTATTTTAAGATGAGCAATTACCAGAATGTATACCCTGTTTTGTACCGTTAATGGTCAAACATGTCTTGTTGGAATGTGTAGACAGTTAATACTATAAGAGTTATTTGATACTATGGATTTTAGTCTTGTTTTAGATTTCCAGAAAGAAATCAGACTTTATAAATCATTATAATATGTTTTTAGCTCGACTGATCAGAGATCAGCAGAGCTTATGCCGTGGTGCGGCGTCCGTCGTCCGTCCGTCCGTCCGTCTGTCTGAGTTTACAGGAGCGCCTTGTGTGTCTTTTTTTATGTATAAAGTATATTTGTGTGACTTTTTTTTCTTGTGTGACTGACACACAAGCAAGTATGTCTCTATGCGCAGGAAATAGTCTATTTCTTCATTTAAAGCAATAAAAAATTGCAGTCACACAAAGGTGGGGGGGGGGGGAGCTTGTGTGACTAAAATGTGTCCAAATGGTAAAAACGACACACAAAATGTCAAAAACAGTCACACAAAGTACGAACGTACACACAAAATACAGACACACAAGATTTAGTCACACAAAGCCTGCTTTTGTGTACGTCCGTCCGTCTGTCCGTAAACTTTTTTTTGTAGCGACTACTCCTCTGAAACTACTGAATGGATTTTCATGAAGCTGTACAGAAATGTTGCCCATGAAGTCTAGTTGATCCCAGCAAAAATTCATGTTGATGTGAAATCCAAGATGGCCGCCAGATCTAAAAATAGGTTTTTAAAAAACAAGTTTGTAGCGACTACTTCTTGAAAACTATAAGTGATATTGATATGGGACTTTTTCTAAAATGATCAGCATGACATGATGTTGGTCCTTGTCGAAAATCGTTTTGATTCGACGTTAAACATGGCTACCAGCGGCCATCTTTGTTTACATAGAGTTATATAGTAAAAACTTGTAGCGACTACTCCTTTGAAACTACTTGGCGGATTTTCATGAAACTTTACAGGAATGTTGCTCTTAATGTCTAATTGATCCTAGCAAAATTTCAGATCGGCCAGAAATTCAACATGGCCGCCACAGCTAAAAATAGATTTTTAAAAAAGAAGTTTGTAGCGACTATGTCTTGAAAACTATAAGTGATATTGATATGGGACTTTTTGTAAAATGATCAGCATGACATGATGGTTATCAGAGTCAAACATTATTTTGATTCAACGTTAAACATGGCTGCCAGTGGCCATCTTTGTTTACATAGAGTTATATGATGACAACTTGTAGCGACTACTCCTCTGAAACTACTTGACGGATTTTCATGAAACTTCACAGGATTGTTGCTCTTGATGTCTAATTGATCCTAGAAAAGTTTCAGGTTGGCCGGAAATTCAAGATGGCTGCCATGGCTAAAAATATATTTTCAAAATACAAGTTTGTAGCGACTACTTCTTGAACACTATAAGTGATATTGATATGGGACTTTTTCTATAATGGTCAGCATGACATGATGTTAGACCCTGTCAAAAATCGTTTTGATTCGATGTTAAACATGGCTGTCAACGGCCATCTTTGTTTACATAGAGTTATATAATGAAAACTTGTAGTGACTATTCCTCTGAAACTACTTGACGGATTTTCATGAAACTTCACAGGAATGTTGCTCTTGATGTCTTATTGATCCTAGCAAAATTTCAGGTCGGCCGGAAATTCAAGATGGCCACCACGACTAAAAATAAATTTTCAAAAAACAAGTCTGTAGCGACTACTTCCTGAAATCAAAATCAATCAGTAGAGCTTCAAGGTCATTGACCTCTTGTTATATATATTTACTTGTTTATACACCTGTTGACGGGCATTTGTTGATTTGCATATTATATACATAGATTATATTACTACCACATCATCCCTTATTTGTAAATAGTTTTAGGGTGAGAAGGTTCTAGGCCCATTTTCCATATTTTATCTCGATGTACATGGAGGATGAGCCTGGCATGTTCATGCCTGTTAGGCATAACCTTTTCATGTGTTGGTGCACCTTAAAACCCCAATTCAATTCAATTGTAAATAGTTTTATCTTTATACATTTATTCTCCGCCATCCGCCCCATTTGCAATCAATTTCACACAATGATAGAGGGCAATGAGAGAATGTGCAGAGCGCAAGAACCATAACTCTGCCTTCATTTAAATAAGAGTTATTGCCCTTTGTAATTTTATACTTATAATTTGTGTCCGCTCCAGAACTCGAAAACTACTAATTGGACTGCAATGAAATTTCACACAATGATAGAGGGCAATGAGAGGATGTGCCGAGTGCACGAATCATAACTCTGCCCTCAATTAAATTAGAGTTATTGCCCTTTGTAATTTTATACATATAATTTGTGTCCGCTCAATAACTCAAAAACTACTTGTGGGACTGCAATGAAATTTCACACAATGATAGAGGGCAATGAGAGGAAGTGCAGAGTGCAATAACCATAACTCCATCTTCATTTGATTAAGATTTACTGCCCTTTGTAAGTTTATACTGATAATTTGTATCTGCTCCATATCATAAAAACTACTAATGGGACTGCAATCAAATTTCACACAGTGATAGAAGACTATGAGAGTAAGTGCATAATGCAGGAACCATAACTCTGTCTTCATTTATTTGAGAGTTATTGCCCTTTGTAATTTTATACTTATAATTCTTGTCCAGAGCACAACTCAAAAACTACTAGACTGGAATGAAACATCACACAATGATAGAGGCAAGTAGATGAAGTGAAGATTGCAATAACCATAACTCGAGCTTCACGGACAATAGAGTTATTGGCCTTTGTAATTCTATACTTAAAATTCAAATTCTTATCCGAAGCATAACTCCTAAACTACTAATGGATCTGCTAGTGTTGTCCCGATTAATTGATTTAATCGTTCATCGATCAGTTATGCCTTCGATCTGATTAATCGATCACAATTTTTCATGATCGACTTTACTCGGTTATTGAAAATTATGGCTTATTTCATTCTCTTGTACTAAAATATACAAGAAAATAAAATGAGTTATAATTTTGCAACAAGTAATCACATATTTATAGTGGGTATCACAAGTTACTTTTTTTAAATATATGTTGGTCAGTTTAATTCAGGTCCTTTATTACCAGAACATACTTGAAATGTGATTTTTTTCTTCATTATAGTCTGAAAAAGGCTTACACTTGTCTTTTATAGCAGTCATGTTAAATCGATTAATGATCGATCATCGGTCGGTTGAATATTCTGATGATCGATCAGGAATTTTCAGCCGATTCCCAACACTAGGATCTGCATTGAAACACAATAACAGAGAGCAATAAGAGGATGTGGAGAATGCAAGAACCATAACTACATGTTTATTTAAATAAGAGTTATTGCCCTTTGTTATTTTATACTTATTATTCTTGTCGGGTGCATAGCTTAAAAACTGTTAATGGGATTGGAATTAAACTTAACACAATGATAGAGGTCAGTGAGAGGAAGTGCAGTAACAATAACTCTATCAGATTGAAATTACAGTTACTGCCTTTTGTAGAGTTGTACTTACATTTTTGTTCATTTTACTTTCTGCTTTATGTGCAGTGATACAACTTCCTTTAAACAAAGCACCCAATCATAGGCTCTACAGCTACCTAGGAAAATCACTGCGGTGGGGGATATGGCTGTTTCTCAGACTGCTTCTTGTTATATTTATTTTTAATTACTACTTCATTTCTTCATCTTTCATCAGTTTTTGCGCACAATGTGTCAACATGCCATAAAACACCATTCATTCTTGAGTACAAGCGCACTTAAGATCTCAACTGTGAGTACAGGGGTACTTTCTACATGACAACCAGCACCTAAGTATAGTCTGCTAGCCACCTTGGAATTACAAAATAATCCATATCAGGTAACATAACCCCATGACAACATACAGGTAACATAACCCCATGACAACATACATGTAAACAAACCCACATCAAATATATTAAGGTAACATACTTATACTTGAACTGCACATCCTAGTTTATTGCAATTTGGAACAACACCTTGATCAGATCAGTTTTTCCATTGAAGATCTAAGAAACCGCATCAGGCTTTAACACTAACTTTTTAAACCAAAAGCCAGAGTTGTTGTTTTTTCGTTTAAAAATGGAAAAAAAATTGGGAAAAAAAATTGGGAAAAAAAAATGAAATCAAAAAACAAACAATACTGGTGTACAACCAGTTTTCCGCGCCTAACAGTTTTCGGGATATTCATTTTAAACGCATGTTTTTAGCGATAATTTTAATTCCGGGTGTACATTTTCGTTGGTCATGTTCACCTGAATGGTAAATCTAAAAAACAAACAACAGAAAGTATATAAAACGTGTTTAAACGAATAAAAGAACAGCAGCGACATATTGTGCTGATCCCTGATGTCAGGGGAAACGCACGTTTCTATGCACATGCGCAGATACATCCTTTTAAAGGGACACTGTGTTCTCTTTTATATATTAAATGTAAACGTACAGCAGGGGATAATTGAAAATATTTTTATTCTGTAGCTAGTTAATCATGGTAAACTCATCATCACCTGAGGGACTCCCAGCGCAATCTTCCTAGCTGCGTAATACGCCTAGTTTAGTGGTTCGTAGTAATTGCTGTTCTTCAAGACCGACATATTGCATCATAAATGTAATGGAATAGACTATTTACATTGACGTGTCAATAAATCAAAAACATAAGTTTTATTAAAATATCAAAAGGAAGTTACCTGTAATTAATTAATGTAGGGGAGTAAGCAAACATTACTAACTTTGTTTCATAAAATTTTATGGGTGAAAAACGAATTTAAATTGTGTATTGATGATATTAATAAGATCACGAAAACTATTCAGATTGGGGACAAAGAATCCGCATTTTACACCGTACTTATATGGAGTTTGTGTCTAGTGGGATTTCCCGAAATCAACTTAAATGTCATCGTATATTGCGTATATAAGGATGAGCCTTCGTACGGTGGTTGCAAATGTATTTAAAATATTATTTCATTAAAAGTCTATAAATGTGCCGAAAACTGCTTGGACACCAGTATGGTAAAAACGTATCTGGTATTTGGTCTGCATTTTAAAAGGACAAACGGCAATCTTTATTTTTTAAAATCTCACGGCGTTGCGTTAGTTTTTCTGCATAAATTGCATTTGTTTAATCATTAATATTAATTATAAGAATAGTAGTAAGCAATTTGTTTTTGCATATTATTAATTTTTGATATTATTGCACCAATAATATAATAAACCTTGTAGTAGAATAAGACGAAATAGTGAATACTTAACATTTTATTTATTTAAATGTAACCAGGGTAAAAGTAAAAATGATACTGGATATATAAATTGAAGCACCCATTTCAAACACTTCAACTTTGTCTTGTGTCCCTTTAAACAACCATAAAATTGTTAAATTAGATCATATTTGTAGAGGGTTGATAATGTCAATTTTATGTTTTACAACATAACTAACAGCATTTCAAGATACATACTTAAAGGGACAATGTTTGTAACTTTTAACCTATAAAACACAAAATAATTACTTTGACAAACATAACACACCGACCATTATTGACTATTTTCTAAATAAAACCAAGATTGTTTGACGGAATTCAATAGTGGTACAAAAAAAGAATAACCGGGATTGATCTCGTTACCCAAACTAAAATAATACTCGCAGGTAATAATAGGCGAGCGTCGCTACTGACTGAGCTAACCTGTATTACGAAAGAGATACAATATATAAAAGCTAGTGGATGTCATGTGATCAGCAGAAAATGTAAATAAAGTCGGTCCCACATTATTTACAAATAATAAATAAAATTTTCTTTTTTTTTCAAACTCACAAAATTTAATGTATTACTACAGGCTTATCTGGGTCTAGGCTAACGTTTTCATGTAGACATTTCACTGAATAAAAACAGACAGTTATTTGGCTAGGCTCAGTATCTGCTTACTTACAGACAGTTATTTGGCTAGGCTCAATATCTGCTTACTTACAGACAGTGTCCCTTTAACAAGTTTAAGACTTTTTTTGCTTCTTCCTGTGGAACTTTTCATGGAAAAAATCTGAGAACCAAAAAAATAAAAAACTCAGGCCAAAGGGGCTCTAGCAGGCCCCTTTACCTTTTAGAATCAAAGGGCTCTTCCTAATTTTTAAGGGCCCAACACTTTTTGGTATTAAATAAAGCTGCGTCGGATACCCACAGGCGATATTACGTTATATTCTATTCGAATGGAGTATAATGTAATATCGCCTGTGAGTTTCTGAGGATGTAAATAATGATGAAACATGCTTTTTCAGTTTTGCTTAAAATTGAAATCTACTACTGCTGCTAACCTCTGTATTGTTTTTCCCGATATATAACTCTGTATTATACTCTATCGATACCCACAATACTCAGCATAGGTCATCTCCATTGTAAACTAGCCATGGAAAACTAATTTTCCAAGATGGTTGAAAGCACCTCTTTTTGTATTTCATATATATTCTTGATACATTGAAATTCTTAGTGTTTCCTTTTTTGTGCCGCATTTTCGAAGAAAAATGCGATACATGGGGATCACTTGGTCGTCAGTCCGTCCGTCAGTCAGTCAGTCCGTCACGAAAACTTAACGTTGGCTATAACTTTCTCGGTCCAATCGTGTCTGGTCAATAACTCTGATATTCCTCTATGAATTTTCAAATAACTTAGCACAAGTGCTCACCACAACAAGATGGCGTGTCACGCGCAACTTCAGGTCTGTGGCTACAAGGTCAAGGTCACACTTATAGGTCAAAGGTCAAAAAGAAGTGCTTTCGTGTCCGGTTAATAACTCTGACATTCAAGGACGGATTTTCAAATATATTAGCACAAGTGTTCACCACAACAAGATGATGTGTCGCGCGCAAAACACATGTCCGTCGCTCAAAGGTCAAGGTCACACTTAGAGGTCAAAGGTCAAAAGGAAGTACTTGCATGTCCATATTTCGTGTCCAGTAAATAACTCTGACATTCATGGACGGATTTTCAAATAACTTGGCACAAGTGTTCACCACAACAAGGTGACGTGTCGCGCACAAAATCCAGGTCCGTAACTCCAAAATCAAGGTCACACTTAGAGGTTAAAGGCCAACAAGAAGTACTTTAGGTTCCATATTTTGTGTCCGGTAAATAACTGTGACATTCATGGAGAATTTTTTAAATAACCTGCCACAAGTGTTCACCATAACAAGATGATGTGTTGCACGTTAAATTCAGATCAGTATTTTCAAGGTCAAGGTCACACTTAGAGGTCAGAAGATGCTTGATGACCCTGTATTTGAATGAAGTCATATGTGTCCGGTGTATAACTTTGTCATCAGTTGAGGGATTTTCATATAACCTGGCAGAAATTTTCATCATATGCTGCTCTCACACCGTGGCGAATATGGTGGCGAATGGGCTTACGAATGCAATTCGCCACCAATTCGCAATGATCACAAGGCAGGTGTTCATAGGTGTTCGTAAGCATTCGCGGTCGTTCATGGGGTGTTGCGAATATTAGGAACATGCTCCTAAAATTCGCCAGGAAAGCATATTCTAATTGCTTTCGCAACATTTTCGTAAGCAATCGCAAGCCATTCTTATTGATGGCAAGGCATTTGTAGTGATCGTAAGACATTTGTAGGGATTTGCTAGCATTCGTCTTGACTTTTCCTTTGAAGAAGAAGTTGACTCGGCGGAGGCTGGCGAATAAGTGACAAAGAGAAAGCATGCGTTGTGTAGTCGTTTCATTCGTAAGGCGTTCGCAAGATTCACAAGATTCGCAACGGCATTCGTAAGCATTCATAACATTCGCAAACTATTCGCAAGAAATTCGGCAAATTGATTGTTAAGTTATCGTAAGGTTCGTAAGAAATTCGCAAGGATTCGCAAGGATTCGTAAGAATTTCGGAAGCATTCATAAGGCCTCACTTTTTTTCAGTATTTCTCCAGGCCAATCTAATCATTTTCGGCGAATTTGCCGCGAATTTCAAATTGTCATATTCGCAAGGATATTCTTCACTGTGTGAGAGAGGCAATAAGAAGATGATGTGTCGCGCGCAAAACCCAGGTCTTGTTTTACTTCGGGGGCATTTGTCACTTATGGTGACGTTTCTTGTTTTAAATATTTTTCAGGAATGATCAGTATACCATAGAATATAAGGAGAACTTTTTAGTAACATGTATAACTGTTTATAAACTCTCCGGATTTATAAATAATAAATACAGGGTGTAATTTTTAAATCGGTATTTAGGCATAACATTCTACTTTTAGCTGAATATTATGTCCTCAGTATTGACAAACCTATTCTGATTGATTTTCCAGTCACTGCTCAAAAGTGTTTTAAACAAGGGGCCAAGTATTTTTTCATACCTTTTGAGACTGATAACAAGGTCATTGTTCTACTTTCTCAGCATTGTGTTTGATATTCATCAAATTGTTGGCACTATAAGTTCTGTTGTACATACATTTTACCTGAATTACCTATACAATTATATGCATCATTGTAAGTCTTAATATGGGCCATTCAGATTGATATATACTGGGTCGGAATATTATATACTGGGTCTGAATACTGTGTATACTGGGTCTGAATTCTGTACACTGGGTCTAAATACTGGGTTGAATACTGTACACTGGGTCTAAATACTGTGTACTAGGTCTGAATACTATGTATATTGGGTCAACATACAGTGTATTGCATCTGAATACTGTGTATACAGTGTCTGTATACTGTGTGCTGGGTCTGAAAACTGTGTACTGCATCTGAATATTGTGTACTGGGTCTGAATACTGTGTAAGGCGTGTGAGTACTGTGTACTGGGTCTGAATACTGTATACTGCATCTGAGTACTATGTACCAGGTCTGAATAATGTTTACTGCATCTGAATACTGTGTATTGGGTCTGAATACTGTATACTGTGAATAGTGTGCTGAATATGGTGTACTGGGTCTGAATACTGTGTACTGATCTGAATACTGTGTACTGGGTATGAGGGTCTGAGTACTGTTTACTGCATCCGAATAATGGGTACTGGGTCTGAATACTGTGTATACATTCAGAATATTGTGTACTGGGTCTGAATACTGTGTACTGGGTCTGAGTACTGTGTACTGCATCTGAATACTGTGTATTGGGTCTGAATACTGTATACTGTGAATAGTGTGCTGAATATGGTGTACTGGGTCTGAATACTGTGTACTGATCTGAATACTGTGTACTGGGTATGAGGGTCTGAGTACTGTTTACTGCATCCGAATAATGGGTACTGGGTCTGAATACTGTGTATACATTCAGAATACTGTGTACTGGGTCTGAATACTGCGTACTGGGTCTGAGTGATGTATATTGGGTCTGATTACTGTGTATACTTGGTCTGAGTAATGTGTACTGCATCTGATTACTGTGTATACTTGGTCTGAGTAATGTGTACTGCATCTGATTACTGTGTATACTTGGTCTGAGTAATGTGTACTGCATCTGATTACTGTGTATACTTGGTCTGAGTAATGTGTACTGCATCTGATTACTGTGTATACTTGGTCTGAGTAATGTGTACTGCATCTGATTACTGTGTATACTTGGTCTGAGTAATGTGTACTGCATCTGATTACTGTGTATACTTGGTCTGAGTAATGTGTACTGCATCTGATTACTGTGTATACTTGGTCTGAATACTGTGTACTGTGTATTTTCATGCAGCTATATACTAGCATCAAAGATGCTGCATGGTTACCTATAGCTCTGGGTGTCGGTACAAATGCAGCGAAAACTGACCATATCGGTTCTTTTTCCTAAAATATATCGCGAGCTGAACGTCATTGCTAGTTTGTGATAGACTGTGTAAATTTAAGGATGAGTTCTGAAAGCAAGATTAAAACAGTATTGATCAATGACAGACTGTCATTGAACTCGCTGCCATTTTGAAAAGATTAGTCTTGACAAATTAACAGTATACATATATAATGGTAGTTAATTTTATTTGATCACATGCAAGTGATGAAAAGGACAACTCGCTGCCATTTTGAATGGTTTAGATTTGGCAAATTATCAAAATGTGCATGTAGTTACTTTCATTGAACACCATGCAATGGGAGATAACTGAATATTTGGAAAAACGTCTCACCGGCTCTTATTTGATGGCACCATTTGTATCATGGTGAGTTGAAGATTATATTATGCTCTACTTTTTATATGAGATTCTAAGACTTTGTTGGGCTTGTTTGATGGATGGATTTATGTTTTGCCATATATGGACAACAGAATGTTTTAAATACACCTGTCATGCAGTCATATTGATCACATTAAAAAATTTGTGACAATTAAACAGGCATGAGGTGTTAGACTGCTGAAAAACGGGATGTCATTTATTGGCATTCAGCCAAGCAAGTTCTTGTTCGCCATCAACATTGTTATCCATTGGTTAGCTCATACTTGTCAAGTTTTGAAATGAAAACATTAATAAATGTATACTTACTAAATTTCATTTGAATGTTTGTTTCAATAAGATCTTGGACGATTTCCAAAATGAGTAAAAATTATCTGTGCGTTCCAGAGATATTGCCCTAGTAAAGTTCAGCATTTGAAGTTTTGTTTCAATAAGGTCATGGAAAAATATGATATTGAGCACAATTGATAAATACACTTTAAGTTATTGCCATTGATTATTGAAAAGTATGTAAATTCAGCTGTGCTTGAAAAAGTTTAATCATGAGCAAAATTTATACTATTGTATTTCATTATAAACGGTCTATATTATTATTAGAATTTTGCGTTTCTGGATTTCAAGAACCTCATTACTCAATTTCAAGAAAAACCTCAATGAGTTCTGAGAATATAATGAGTTATAAATTAACTGGTTTCATTGGTCCAATTTTTATCACTGAACCAATCGGAATGCTTCTTTCATATTTTCATTCGGTTGTTTCTATCATGACATCCCTTTCTGGTATTATGATATCACACCCTGGTATTATGACATCATGTCATGCCATTATGATGCAACTCGGTGTGTTCTGAGAACTGACTGAGTATTTAAATTGCTGTGAGATTATATCTCTCAATCAGTAATGAGTTTCTTGAAACAAAGAATCATAAAATTCTTAATATAGAATAATTCTAAAATGATTTAATAGACTGTTAATACTGAAATAAGTGAAAATGAACAGTTTCTGATTTACCCCAAATTTTTTACAGAGAGATTGCCATTGATTCAGTCAAAATAAGGAATTTCAGCTTGGGAATGATATTCTTATTCGCTTTATTATTATTTTCTTCTGAAACCTAACATGAGGTCTACATGATGTCCATCCAGCCATGTTCTTAGAGTAAAGTCTTTAACCCTCAACCTGCTACATATATATATATATATATATATATATATAATGGACTGTTCTTTCTTTTAATTAAGACCATTCCATTTATGTGGCAAAGGGGTGTTTTGGTGAAAATGTCTGATCAGCAACCGGACATTGTGAAACCTGATCTGAGTCACTCGCAGGCTGACCTGGGTTTACAGTGGCTATTATAGTCGATCTTAGCGGGTTAAGGGTTAAAGGCATAATATGCATATTTTACCCCTGCAAACGAAGTTTGAGGGGATATGTAGGAGTCACTCCGTCGGTTGGTTGGTTGGTCGGTCTGTTCCAAATCTTGTCCGCATCATTTCTCCATAACCCCTTGATGGATTTTCATGAAACTTTATGAGAGGCATCGGGATGAAGTGGAGATGCACATGTCATTGCTTCATTCCGGTTCGATGCTTTTTGACAAGAGTTAAGGCCCTTTGAATATTTTCACAAACATATTGTCTGCACTATTTCTCTATAATCCCTTGCATCAATATCAAATGGAGATGCTCATATTGTTATTGGGTTCTGGTTTGATGTTTTTTCGTCTCCCCCACTTTGTGGAGGGGAGACATTGTTTTTATGCCGTGTCTGTCTTTCTGTCACAAACTTTGTCCGGACTAGATCTCCTGAACCCCTGGCCGGATTTCATTGAAACTTGGCAAAGATGTTCAGTACCAAGCCTAGTTGGGCATATCATCGCCGTGTTCTGGTTGAATGTTTTTTAGCAGAGTTATGGCCCTTTAATTTTTTTAATACACAAACTTTGTCCGGACTAGTTCTCCTGAAACCCTGACAGGATTTCATTGAAACTTTGCAGGGGTGATCAGTACCAAGCCTAGTTGTGCATGTCGGCGCCGTGTTCCAATTGAATGATTTTTGGCAGAGTTATGGCCCTTTAAAGGTTTTAATACACAAACTTTGTCTGGACTAGTTCTCCTGAACCCCTGGCCGGATCTCAGCAAAACTTGGTAGAAATGATCATTATCAACCCTAGTTGCGCATACCTTCATCGTATTCCAGTTGAATGAATTTTGGCAGTTTTATGGCCCTTTCCCCAGTGTGGGAGATATCTGTTTTTACTAAAAAGAACCTCTACTTTTACCAGATTTTCCCTTTTAACCAGGTTTTCCTTTGGAAAAGCCTGGATATTAGATTACCGAATGTCATTCGGTTGGCATGTGGGCGGGCAGGCACATATCCTTGTCTTGTTCCGGTTCGATAATTTTTAACCTTTATGGCCTTTTTAATTATGTTCACACAGAAATATTGTCCTTACTATTTCTGCATAACCCCTTGACGGATTAAATCATACTTTTTGAGAAACATCAGTATACCCTCGTGTGGTTCTGGTTGAATGATGAAGTTCTGGCCCCTAGAATATTTTCTCAGTAAAAATCTTGTCCGTGCTATTTCTCCATAATCCCTAGCTGGATTTTCACCAAACTTTGTGAGAAGCATCAGTTTGCAGTATAACCACTAGCTGGATTTTCACCAAACTTTGTGAGAAGCATCAGTGTGCAGTATAACCACTAGCTGGATTTTCACCAAACTTTGTGAGAAGCATCAGTTTGCAGTATAACCACTAGCTGGATTTTCACCAAACTTTGTGAGAAGCATCAGTTTGCAGTATAACCACTAGCTGGATTTTCACCAAACTTTGTGAGAAGCATCAGTTTGCAGTATAACCACTAGCTGGATTTTCACCAAACTTTGTGAGAAGCATCAGTTTGCAGTATAACCACTAGCTGGATTTTCACCAAACTTTGTGAGAAGCATCAGTTTGCAGTATAACCACTAGCTGGATTTTCACCAACCTTTGTGAGAAGCATCAGTTTCAGTGTGCAGTATAACCACTAGCTGGATTTTCACCAAACTTTGTGAGAAGCATCAGTTTGCAGTATAACCACTAGCTGGATTTTCACCAAACTTTGTGAGAAGCATCAGTTTGCAGTATAACCACTAGCTGGATTTTCACCAAACTTTGTGAGAAGCATCAGTTTGCAGTATAACCACTAGCTGGATTTTCACCAAACTTTGTGAGAAGCATCAGTTTAAAGTGGAGATGCGCATATCATTGTGGGGTACATGTTTGCAGGGGTATTAATCACCTTCAGTGATAGTTTTAGTTTCAGTTAACGCCTGGGTACATCCGGTGAGTAAATGGAAATTTGACGGTAATATTATACACTAATTCTTGACACAAAGTATATATCATCTCTTTTAAGGTTAGAAATAAACATATTCTGACGCTGACCTCTTTGATCGTTTGTTTGTAATTATTTTTGTCTACTGGCTGTATACCAGATATCGTAATTTTTATGTTGGTTCTTTAATATATCTAAATCAAAACTAGTCGTCTCATAAATATTTTTTTCAGCAGAGAAGCTTACCCCTTTGCTGTAAATATCTGTGGTTAGATCGTTTTTATTCTCGGTAATAAGTGTCACGTGACCGTTACTAAATATAGACTGAATTGGGCTGGTCGTCTGAGCTGAATGTAGTAGTTATCGTCATCTTCAGTGTAATACCGAATAACCCATATTTGGGATGATGAAAACTTGTCTAGTTTTTAATTGAAACATAAATATACCATTGCATTTGAATACTCAAAAAAAAAGTATTTAGGAAAAAGTTATATCTACAAATTAATATGATCTTTCAACTGTACCATCGTGTGTAATTTACTTCACCTCGACAATTTAAAGGGAAACAACTGTTCACAAATTTAAATTGATTGGCCTGTGCTCGTTGTCTCCCTTGGCTGAAAATGTTTAGTTTTTTGGGCATGTAAAATTGATTCAATGGTTTGACGTAAAGGGTCGGATATTTAAAAAGAAAATTTTCCTGCGCATTCGCATAAGCGCGTGATTCTCCCGATTGTGTTTTGTTATAAGGACTATCGGTCAGCTATCTTTGAAACGAAAATCCAAAATGGATGGGGTATGGTTAATTGAAATTGTCATCCAAGTGCTTAATATAGGCATGAACAATGTCAGTGATATAATAGATGACATTAATTCAACGCTGATTCTCCCGATTGTGTTTTGTTATAAGGACTATCGGTCAGCTATCTTTGAAACGAAAATCCAAAATGGATGGGGTATGGTTAATTGAAATTGTCATCCAAGTGCTTAATATAGGCATGAACAATGTCAATGATATAATAGATGACATTAATTCAACGCTATTGATGTGAACATAATATCAGAAACAATATTTATTTGGCAGAAATAGTGCCCTTTATATTCGAAAAGTTTGGTACAATTTTACTCGAAGATGTTTTGTTTTTTATGTTAAATAAATTGGTCCATAGAACTGTCTATTTATCTATAAAGTGCACACGAGACATCATTTCTAAATAAAATAAGCCATGTTATCACACCATCCAAAATTCGAAGTCAATCATTGTTAAAAATGAAGACTTTCTTTATGTGCCGTGTGCCTAATCAACACACACCCATGATACACATGAAAAGCATGCACGTGAATTGTAAATTGAAACATGTGGTGTGGTGAAACATTCGGATAAACAGGTCATTTGATCGTATTCATATGTTATTATTTAGTTTGTGCTGTTTTTGTTCGAATATAATAATAAATTACTCTTGTTTTGCCATGTTTCTATTCACAACAGTCACTCAGTTGTGTTTAATACATTCAAAAATATAGTTGCCATTTATAATAGTTTGACAATTAAAACCCGTCAGAGCCAGCATACTATAACATTGGGATTATTTTGAAAGTACATGCCATTGAAAGAATAGCTTTTTTTTTTACAATGATTGACTTCGAATTTTGGATGGTGTGATAACATGGCTTATTTTATTTAGAAATGATGTCTCGTGTGCACTTTATAGATAAATAGACAGTTCTATGGACCAATTTATTTAACATAAAAAACAAAACATCTTCGAGTAAAATTGTACCAAACTTTTCGAATATAAAGGGCACTATATCTGCCAAATAAATATTGTTTCTGATATTATGTTCACATCAATAGTGTTGAATTACTGTCATCTATTATTTCATTGTCATTGTTCATGCCTATAATATGCATTTGGATGAAAATTTCAATTAACCATACCCCATCCATTTTGGATTTTCCTTTCAAAGATGGCTGACCGTCATAGTCCTTAACGGTATTTATATAGGTAAACGCGTTGGTTCGAGAGTATATGTTAACATTTCTAAAATATGTTTTCCTCTCCAATCGTCTGATGATAGTGTGTAGTGATTTGTATAGTGGGGTCGAAAAATAATCACAACATCGAGCGTTTTATTGATAATGACGAAATCTGGTGAATGACGATAACTGGTACACAACCAGTACCGGTAGTTTTTTGCTTATATAATTTTGCTTTGATACCGATTCCTGTGTCTTATCATTTCTATAGCACATGTATTTTGAACTGCAAATTTAACTTGGAATTATACATCATTATTTCATTAAATGTAATAGAAGTAGAAGAATAGGTTTTGTTTTTCCAATTGAACATGCGTGTATGTACGTAGTTCCCATACGGCCGCCATAGCTTTTTTATTATGATTACTTGTATGTGATGGCATAAAAATGTCTGTTGTAACATCAGATTTAATCAACTCTATCCGAAACCATATATTATCCGGTGGTATTTCATGCAACTTCACAGGTGCGTTCCTCCTTATGTCCAGTTGTGTGCAGCAGTCGTTTTTTTATTTCTGCCATATGTTGCATTCCCAATACAGTTACTTTTACTGGAAATCATTCAAACAAATCAAATGAAAGCTTAGAGATGTCTTTTTCAGTGACACATGTGCAAAGGGTTGATGTATGATTTTAGCAAATCTTATAAGAGCCCCACCCTTGGCATTTTGCATAGCACCCTGGCACTACTATTAGGCCATCCTTAAAAATATATTTGTTTGCTGTTTCCCGACCCCGGATTTTATAAGTGGGTAGGTAGGTAGGTGAATTTCTTTTTTTTTGCCAAGACAGTAAAATGAAAGAAAAATATACTAAAAATAGTAAAAAAAAAAGATATCTTAAAGAACTGCTATAAAAAGTTTTGGGTAGGGCCCTTTTTCGTGGGTAGGTAAGGAAACAGCAAACCAACAATTTTTTATGGTCGGCTTTAGGGGAAATATGGTATGTAACTGAAACACATTGTTTTTATTTGTGCTTGGATTGACACACATAATTCTTTCAGATCTTCTCCAGTCCCTTTATGTCACAGTACTTAGCGTTGTTTAATTCTTGAATTTTGTGCTATTGATTTCTATATACGTTTTGCAGTGCGCATTTGAAGGAACGGTTTCTGGCAGACTTGAGGAAAGCAAGAGAGACATATAAAGGAGAAGAGTTAGCAAAGGTAAGATGGCCTTCATTATTTCACTGAAATTGTTATTTGTTATTCTTGATGCAACCTATTTGCTTGTCCTTTGTTATTCTTAAAGGTATGTACATTGCAGCAATTGTTTGTATGGTTTGGAGGTACTTGTAGGGAGTGTAGATCTTTGCATGGTTTTGGCAATCTATGCGCAAGTTCCATAACTTTTGTCAGCTATTTTACTGTTAAGCTTTTAATTTAAATCTTCTAATACTTAGGGGGCTGGCGTGGCGCAGTCGGTAGCGCGGCGGATTTGTAACCGGAGGCCCCGGGTTCAATCCTCCGTGGTGCCACTGAGTTCCGTCGATGTGTTCTTGGGCAAGACACTTTACTTTAGCCTCGTCCGTCGGATGGGGACGTAAACCGGGCGGTCCCGTGTATCGGTCTATCCTCCGAGCACGTTAAAGAACCATAGGAATCTATTCGATAATAAGAGTAGGGCAGGTTCCCGGATTCCTATGTATCCTTCCCCTCTCTCTGGGCGGCTCTAAATAACCTATACTGTGTTGATGAGCCGTTAAACAACATTCAATTCAATTCAATTCTTCTAATACTTACGCAAATGTTGGTCCTGAATTACATCTGTTTATATCTGTTGAGGGGCTGGCGTGGCGCAGTCGGTAGCGCGGCGGATTTGTAACCGGAGGCCCCGGGTTCAATCCTCCGTGGTGTCACTGAGTTCCGTCGGTGTGTTCTTGGGCAAGACACTTTACCTTAGCCTCGTCCGTCGGATAGGGACGTAAACCGGGCGGTCCCGTGTATCGGTCTATCCTCCGAGCACGTGTAAGAACCATAGGAATCTATTCGATAATAAGAGTAGGGCAGGTTCCCGGATTTCTATGTATCCTTCCCCTCTCTCTGGGGCGGCTCTAAATAACCTATACTGTGTTGATGAGCCGTTAAACAACATTCAATTCAATTATATCTGTTGAACCAGTTGACAGAATGGAATGAAACTTTACACAGGTGTTCAGAGGACATAGCACATGCAAGTTCTTTGACTTTTGTCACCTTTTTGACAAACGTTTTGCCTTTTTCTTACTTAGGTAAATTTAAGTCATAATTTGAAATGTAAGATTATATCTGTTGGGGCTACTTGGCGCACATGTAATTGATGTTTTGGATCTATTTTAGATCATAGTTTAAATGTATGATTATATATCTGTTTAACTACTTGGCATACATATAATTGATGTTTTAGATCTGTAACCCAAGGTTCCACTTTGTAGTATAATAACTGTTATTAAAAGGCACTAGCTGCGGATAGCTCTTGTGATAAAAATATACTATTTTGACAAAATTATTTTGTTATGGTTTTCTTAAACAATATTAGACTGCAAAGCAGCATTTTTTAAATAACTATGTATGTGTTTGTTTCTTCTTCTTCAGGTGCTACATGGTATGAAACTGCGACTCGACGATCCACAGTTGCTGTCTGTGGATGTTATAGTGAATCTGCTGATATCATTCAGGGAGATACAGGTAACACACACATGTTCATCTCCATACACGTGTAGCCCTTCACACACGTGTACCCCTCTACAAACATGGTCACCGCCATACATTGTACACCTCCATACATGTGTACCCCACCATACACATGTACACCACCATACACGTGTAGATCTCCATACATGTGTACACCTCCACCACTTCCCTTCCCGTAACAGCCCCTGGATGGTTGAATTCTGTTTAGTCATTTAGAGAGATGTGGTAACGAATGGACTGACACGTGGAGGCGTTAACAATATCCCCTAACGGTTTATTAAAGCGTGGCGAGAAATATTTAGAGAAAATGAAATTAATGAAAAATATAATGTTGAATAATGGTCAAATTGATTACAGAAAGATTTGAATGAAAGCAAATATTTATAATGCTTCTGTCTTTAAATAAACTAACACGCCAAATAACGGCAAAACTACACTACAAAAGCGTTGATCAAAACTCGATCAAGGTGTTCAGGTCATATGATAATGTATATGTGCCAATTCAAAGTATATGTTTATTCACGGGTTCTAAAATACCTGTGATTGAATATGCGTAAAATGATTTATGAGTTGGTAACTCTTAATTCGAAGCTGTAGTTTTGGAGTTGGGCCTGGCTGGTTAAAGCCATTTATATTCTGTCTGTAGAGTTTAGCTTCTCAAAATATCTTAAGTTATATATATACCTTGTCACCTGGTTTAGAAACAGTGTACATCTTTTGTAGTGTACCTGTTGATGGCGTGATATGGACTTAATGATTTAAACAATTTTTTCAGGACTACAATGCAATGGTGAAGCTTGTAGAAGACTTAGGCAACATCCCCAACAACAAGATGTCTGATACTATAGCGGTACAGAACCTGTATGCATTCGCTCTCAATCGGCGTAATAAAGATGGCGACAGAAAAAAAGCTCTAGATGTTATCCTTAAGGTAGGCCATCTAAACCAAGACTTTTTCTGCTGATTTCTCCAGTACTTTTATCAGATTGAATTGAATTGGATTTTATAGTCGCACCAACAGCTAAGGTCATATGGCGACTTTCCAGCTTCCATTGGTGGAGGAAGACCCCAGGTGCCCCTCCGGGCAATTTTCGTGTACGGGCGGGCACCTGTGTAGAACCACCGACGTTCCGCAAGCCAGCTGGATAGCTTCCTCACATAAAGATTCCTAGGCCCCTGTGGGATCGAACCTACAGCGGTGAGGGGCAAGTGATTTCAAGTCACGAGACGTTAACCACTCGGCCACGGACGCCCCTACTTTTATAAGAAGAAATTAGAAAAGCACATTTGCACGTCAGGTGGCTCTTCTTTATATATCTCAACAACCGATGCTCGAATTTTTCTGAAACTTTGTCAGATGCTTTGTTGGGTCAAGGGACATCACGTTATGCCAAAACTACCAAGGTCAAGGTCATATTTTGCGATATTTTCCCAAAACTTAACCTTGGTTAGGTAACAACCTTGGTTAGGTAAGTTAACCTCAGTTAACTGTATGTGATGGCCTTATTTTCTTTGTTTGATACTTGGTCATATGTATTGTTGGCATTGGTGGACATCACCGAACGACAAAAATTACCAAGATCAAGGTCATATTTTGCTTATTTTCCCCAAACTTAACCTTGGTTAGGTAACTTAACCATGGTTATGTAACTTAACCTCAGTTACCTATATGTGATTGCCTCACTTTATGTCTTTGATACTTGGTCATATGTATTGGTGGATATCGCTGAACGACAAAAAATACCGAGGTCAAGGTCATGTTTTGCATTATTTACCCTAAACATCAGTTTGGTTAGGTAAGTTAACCTCAGTTAACTTTTTCTGATAACTTTAATTTCTTTGTTTCATACTTGGTCATACGTATTGTTGGCATTGGTGGACATCACTAAATGACAAAATTACTAAGGTCAAGGTCATATTTTGTGTTATTTTCCCCGAACTTAACCTTGGTTAGGTAACTTAACCTCAGTTAACTTTGTGATTGTCTGATTTTATGTCTTTGATACTTGGTCATATGTATTATTGGCATTGGTGGACATCGCTGGACGATGAAAAATACCAAGGTCAAGATCATATTTTGCATTATTTTCCCCAAACTTAACATTAGTTAGGTAACTTAACCTTGGTTAGGTAAGTTAACCTCAGTTAACTGTATGTGATTGCCTCATTTTCTTTGTTTGATACTTGGTCATATGTATTGTTGGCATTGGTGGACATCACCGAACGACAAAAATTACCAAGATCAAGGTCATATTTTGCTTATTTTCCCCAAACTTAACCTTGGTTAGGTAACTTAACCATGGTTATGTAACTTAACCTCAGTTACCTATATGTGATTGCCTCACTTTATGTCTTTGATACTTGGTCATATGTATTGGTGGATATCGCTGAACGACAAAAAATACCGAGGTCAAGGTCATGTTTTGCATTATTTACCCTAAACATCAGTTTGGTTAGGTAAGTTAACCTGAGTTAACTTTTTCTGATAACTTTAATTTCTTTGTTTCATACTTGGTCATACGTATTGTTGGCATTGGTGGACATCACTAAATGACAAAATTACTAAGGTCAAGGTCATATTTTGTGTTATTTTCCCCGAACTTAACCTTGGTTAGGTAACTTAACCTCAGTTAACTTTGTGATTGTCTGATTTTATGTCTTTGATACTTGGTCATATGTATTATTGGCATTGGTGGACATCGCTGGACGATGAAAAATACCAAGGTCAAGATCATATTTTGCATTATTTTCCCCAAACTTAACCTTAGTTAGGTAACTTAACCTTGGTTAGGTAACTTAACCTCAGTTAACTTTATGTGATTGCCTCACTTTATGTCTTTGATACTTGGTCATATGTATTGTTGGCACTGGTTAACATCGCTGAACGACAAAAAATACCAAGGTCAAGGTTATATTTGGCATTATTTTCCCAAAACTACACCCTGGTTAAACTCAGTAACTTAACTTTTTATGATTACCTCGCTTTTATTTGTTTTATACTTGGTCATATGAAGTGTTGTCTTTGGTGGACATCATTTAAGCACAAATTTAATAAAATATTTTATATGCCGTTTGCCGCAGTGAGCGAGACACCCTCAGACCGAGGTCTTGTTAGCTCTACTGGCCAATGGCCAATAGGGCATATTTTGCGTTATCTTCCCGAAACTTGCCAAGGTCAAGGTCATATTTTGCTTATTTTCCCCAAACTTAACCTTGGTTAGTTAACTTAACCTTGGTTAGGTAATTTAACCTCAGATATCTTTATGTGATTGCCTTACTTTATGTCATTGATACTTGGTCAAAAATACCAAGGTCAAGGTCATGATTTGCGTTAGGCCAAAAAAAAAAAATGGTTTGTTTTCGCTAATGGCTTCCAAAAAAAATAGGGCAGGTAGGCAAAACTTTATTTTTTTATTTTTTTTTATTATTAATGACCTAATTTTTGCTAATGAAAAAACACTTTTAATATGATAAAAAGTACTGGGGAAGGTATTAATACCTAGATAATACATTGTTATGGCCCTTTTTCAATATTTGGTAATGTACACTGGAAACCCCAGAGGTCGTGAGTTCAAATCTCACTGGAGGAATATTTTTTATTTTTTTATTTTTGATCTCCATAATAAACCTTGGTTCATGGGTCAAC
Organism: Cyrtodaria siliqua; assembly: GCA_037043455.1. Classification (NCBI taxonomy): domain Eukaryota; kingdom Metazoa; phylum Mollusca; class Bivalvia; order Adapedonta; family Hiatellidae; genus Cyrtodaria; species Cyrtodaria siliqua. Next base: position 64,557 of record JAWPHD010009244.1, read on the forward strand.
TTTTTAGTATTTTTTTCTTTTTCTTTTTTTTTCCTTTTTTTAATTTTTTTTTAAATTTGTTTTTTTTGCAATAAATAATAGGGTCGGTCGGGTTAACGGAAACAAACACTTTTTCTTTTATGCCTTATTTACCCTAAACATCAGTTTGGTTAGGTAAGTTAACATCCGTTACCTTTTTCTGATAACTTTAATTCATCATACGATGTTATATATAGGCAGTTACAGTAAAAAATATTCCTTATGAAGGTTAATTCTTTGTTATATTCTTGGTCATATGTATTGTTGGCATTGATGGACATCACTGAACGACAAACATTACCAAGGTCAAGGTCATACTTTATTTCCCCCAAACTTTACATTGCTTAGGTAACTTAACTTAACCTTAGTTAACTTTATGTGATTGCCTCACTTTATGTCTTTGATACTTGGTCATATGTATTGTTGGCACTGGTTAACATCGCTGAACGACAAAAAATACCAAGGTCAGATAATATTTGGCATTATTTTCCCAAAACTACACCCTGGTTAAACTCAGTAACTTAACTTTTTATGATTACCTCGCTTTTATTTGTTTTATACTTGGTCATATGAAGTGTTGTCTTTGGTGGACATCATTTAAGCACAAATTTAATAAAATATTTTATATGCCGTTTGCCGCAGTGAGCGAGACACCCTCAGACCGAGGTCTTGTTAGCTCTACTGGCCAATGGCCAATAGGGCATATTTTGCGTTATCTTCCCGAAACTTGCCAAGGTCAAGGTCATATTTTGCTTATTTTCCCCAAACTTAACCTTGGTTAGTTAACTTAACCTTGGTTAGGTAATTTAACCTCAGATATCTTTATGTGATTGCCTTACTTTATGTCATTGATACTTGGTCAAAAATACCAAGGTCAAGGTCATGATTTGCGTTAGGCCAAAAAAAAAAAATGGTTTGTTTCCGCTAATGGCTTCAAAAAAAAAATAGGGCAGGTAGGCAAAACTTTATTTTTTTATTTTTTTTTATTATTAATGACCTAATTTTTGCTAATGAAAAAACACTTTTAATATGCATTGTTATGGCCCTTTTTCAATATTTGGTAATGTACACTGGAAACCCCAGAGGTCGTGAGTTCAAATCTCACTGGAGGAATATTTTTTATTTTTTTATTTTTGATCTCCATAATAAACCTTGGTTCATGGGTCAACTTTTTAGTATTTTTTTCTTTTTCTTTTTTTTTCTTTTTTTTAAATTTTTTTTAAATTTGTTTTTTTTGCAATAAATAATAGGGTCGGTCGGGTTAGCGGAAACAAACACTTTTTCTTTTATGCCTTATTTACCCTCAACATCAGTTTGGTTAGGTAAGTTAACATCCGTTACCTTTTTCTGATAACTTTAATTCATCATACGATGTTATATATAGGCAGTTACAGTAAAAAATATTCCTTATGAAGGTTAATTCTTTGTTATATTCTTGGTCATATGTATTGTTGGCATTGATGGACATCACTGAACGACAAACATTACCAAGGTCAAGGTCATACTTTATTTCCCCCAAACTTTACATTGCTTAGGTAACTTAACTTAACCTTAGTTAACTTTATGTGATTGCCTCACTTTATGTCTTTAATACTTGGTCATATGTATTGTTGGCACTGGTTAACATCGCTGAACGACAAAAAATACCAAGGTCAAGGTAATATTTGGCATTATTTTCCCAAAACTACACCCTGGTTAAACTCAGTAACTTAACTTTTTATGATTACCTCGCTTTTATTTGTTTTATACTTGGTCATATGAAGTGTTGTCTTTGGTGGACATCATTTAAGCACAAATTTAATAAAATATTTTATATGCCGTTTGCCGCAGTGAGCGAGACACCCTCAGACCGAGGTCTTGTTAGCTCTACTGGCCAATGGCCAATAGGGCATATTTTGCGTTATCTTCCCGAAACTTGCCAAGGTCAAGGTCATATTTTGCTTATTTTCGCCAAACTTAACCTTGGTTAGTTAACTTAACCTTGGTTAGGTAATTTAACCTCAGATATCTTTATGTGATTGCCTTACTTTATGTCATTGATACTTGGTCAAAAATACCAAGGTCAAGGTCATGATTTGCGTTAGGCGAAAAAAAAAAAAATGGTTTGTTTCCGCTAATGGCTTCAAAAAAAAATAGGGCAGGTAGGCAAAACTTTATTTTTTTATTTTTTTTTATTATTAATGACCTAATTTTTGCTAATGAAAAAACACTTTTAATATGATAAAAAGTACTGGGGAAGGTATTAATACCTAGATAATACATTGTTATGGCCCTTTTTCAATATTTGGTAATGTACACTGGAAACCCCAGAGGTCGTGAGTTCAAATCTCACTGGAGGAATATTTTTTATTTTTTTATTTTTGATCTCCATAATAAACCTTGGTTCATGGGTCAACTTTTTAGTATTTTTTTCTTTTTCTTTTTTTTTCTTTTTTTTAATTTTTTTTTAAATTTGTTTTTTTTGCAATAAATAATAGGGTCGGTCGGGTTAGCGGAAACAAACACTTTTTCTTTTATGCCTTATTTACCCTAAACATCAGTTTGGTTAGGTAAGTTAACATCCGTTACCTTTTTCTGATAACTTTAATTCATCATACGATGTTATATATAGGCAGTTACAGTAAAAAATATTCCTTATGAAGGTTAATTCTTTGTTATATTCTTGGTCATATGTATTGTTGGCATTGATGGACATCACTGAACGACAAACATTACCAAGGTCAAGGTCATACTTTATTTCCCCCAAACTTTACATTGCTTAGGTAACTTAACTTAACCTTAGTTAACTTTATGTGATTGTCTCACTTTATGTCTTTGATACTTGGTCATATGTATTGTTGGAATTGGTGGACATCGCTGGATGACAAAAAATACCAAAGTCAAGGTCATATTTTGCGTTATTTTCCCCAAACTTAACCTTAGTTAGGTAACTTAGCCTTGGCTAGGTAACTTAACTTCAGTTAACTTTATGTGATTGCCTCACTTTGTGTCTTTGATACTTGGTCATATGTATTGTTGGCATTGGTGTACATCACTGAATGACAAAAAATACCAAGGTCAAGGTCATATTTTGCTTATTTTCCCAAAACTACACCGTGGTTAAACCACTTAATCTCAGTAACAACTTCTTATGATTACCTCGCTTTTATTTGTTTGATACTTGGTCATTTGAAGTGTTGTCTTAGTTGGAAATCATTTAAGCACAAATTTAATCAAATATTTCATATGCTGTTTGCCGCGGTGGACGAGACACGCTCAGACCGAGGTCTTGTGTTTGATTGCTGTGGCAACGCAGTGTATATTTTGTGTTGCTTAGTGATAGATCAGAGGAGACCTGGTCTTCTATGTCTGATTACTATGGTAACACAGTATACATTTTGTGTTGCTTAGTGATAGATCACAGGAGACATTTCGGTACCTGGTCTTCTATGTTTGATTGCTATGGTAACACAGTGTATATTTTATGTTGCTTGGTCATCTGTTTTGTTCCCGGGTGCCCCCTTTTGGTCACGGGGCAAAGAATAGGGCCACTGCAGATCCCTTTGGAGGGGTAGGCAGAGGGGTAGAATCCCCACAAATTCATGTTCATTTTATCATTTTTTGTTCATGTTCATTAAAGGTCTTCATCATGAACCCTGCATTGTTTCAGGTGCTATCTCGCTCGCTTCAAAAGAGCAGTGGCAGAAAAACCATAACGTGGCTCCAGCGTAAATGGAGTTTCTACGATAGAATTTGCAGCAACTCTGCATTCAGGGTGAGAAGGTTCTAGGCCCATTTTCCGTATTTTATCTCGATGTACATGGAAGATGAGCCTGACATGTTCATGCCTTTTAGGCGCCATATAACCTTTTCATGTGTTGGTGCGCCTTAAAACCCCAATTCAGTTCATCTGTTTTGTTGCTATGGTAACACAGTCTATATTTTGTTTTGCTTAGTGATAGATTAGAGGAGACAATACAATATCTGGTCTTCTATGTTTGGTTTCTGTGGTAACACAGTGTATATTTTGTGTTGCTTAATGAAAGGTCAAAAGGAACGTTACAGTATCTGGTCTTCTATGTTTGGTTGCTATGGTAACAAAGTGTATAGTTTGTGTTGCTTAGTAATAGATCAGACCTTCTGTGTTTGGTTGCTATGGTAACACAGTGTATATTTTGTGTTGCTAGGTAATAGAACAGATAGACAATCCAGTACCAGACCTTCTATGTTTGGTTGCTATGGTAACACAGTGTATATTTTGTGTTGCAAGGTGATAGAACAGACAGACAATCCAGTACCAGACCTTCTATGTTTCTTTGCTATGGTAACACAGTGTATATTTTGTGTTGCTAGGTGATAGAACTGACAGACAATCTAGTACCGACCTTCTATGTTTGGTTACCAGTGTATATTTTGTGTTGCTAGGTGATAGAACAGACAGACACTCCAGTACCAGACCTTCTATGTTGGGTTGCTATGGTAACACAGTGTATATTTTGTGTTGCTAGGTGATAGAACAGACAGACAATCCAGTACCAGACCGTCTATGTTGGGTTACTATGGTAACACTGTGTATATTTTGTGTTGCTAGGTGATAGAACAGACAGACAATCCAGTACCAGACCTTCTATGTTTGGTTGCTGTGTATATTTTGTGTTGCTAGGTGATAGAACAGACAGACAATCCAGTACCAGACCTTCTATGTTTGGTTGCTATGGTAACACTGTGTATATTTTGTGTTGCTAGGTGATAGAACAGACAGACAATCCAGTACCAGACCTTCTATGTTTGGCAGGGAGGATCTACAAGGACATCTTCATGGAGAGTGACTCTCAGGACTGGAGTGCCCTAGAGAATGCCATTGTCTGGTATGTCTTGTTTTGTTGGGTGGTGTATCAACAATAATCTAATAGTAAAGGCCATATACAGAGGCGATATGAAACTTTCAAAATATTAAGAGGCAAAGAAGGGAGTGATCCTAGCGGCCTTTTTGAATTGAATATAAGTGTTACGCGGGGAAATTCAATAAAATTAAAGAAACCAAATACCAGGCTCAACACAAGAAGCATTTCTTCAGGCATAGAGTAATAAATGCATGGAATAACCTACCGGAAGATATTGTTAAGTCGGAAATCATGAATCAATTTAAAAACTCCATTGATAGACATTTTAAAGTGATATATGAGGTTTCTATGGACACATGCTCGCTTAACCCCTTGTTTTTAGAACAGCAGAATAGCAGCAATTTATGAACACGTGTTAGTTGGAAATCATGAATCAATTTAAAAACTCCATTGATAGACATTTTAAAGTGATATATGGGGTTTCTATGGACACATGCTCGCTTAACCCCTTGGCCCTACTCTAGAGTGTGGCTACATTTTGATATTTTAGCTATGGTCATGTGACAAATTATCATGTGATCGCAGACTACTTTCTAAGACGTTGACAGAGTCGCATGATTTGACCCTGGTAGAGGTTGGTACAGGCCATAATCGAGCACTCGCAGTTTGCATATTTTTTAGTGATTATGAAAAAATGAATACATAAGGCATATAGATCATTAAAACATCAGAAACATCAACACACTCATCACATTTGCAGTCTCTTTTCAACCGGGTTTAAACCGGGAAGTAACTTGCGGGAAATCGACCGGGGAATGGTATCAACTGTCATTTGGTACCAGTATAATTTAAAGGCAGCCTTGAATGTTATTAGTCCCCCACCGGACCCGGACCAAAATAATGTCACTGTGACCTTGATCTGTGACCTCTGTCATAGAAAATGTTCCGAAAATGCTTGTCTGGGACTTTATTTTCAATACTATAAGACTTTAAGGTACAGACAAACTTGGTATGTGGATACATCTAGGGATAGCGGTATACATCTTGGGATAGCGGTGTCGCGTACCAAAATAAGGTCTTGACCTTGACCTGTGACCTCTATCATAGAAAAAGCTTGTCCGGACCGTATTTTCAATACTATAACACTAAGAGATACCAAACTTGGTATTTGAATACATCTTGAGACAGCGGTGTGTTGCGTACCAAAATAGTCACTGTGACCTCTGTCATAGAAAATGTTCCGAAAAATGCTTGTCCGGGCCATATTTTTAATACTATAAGACTTCGAGATACATCTTAAGATAGCGGTGTGTTGCGTACCAAAATAAGGTCACTGTGACCTCTGTCATAGAAAATGCTTGGGGATAGCGGTGTGTCGCGTACCAAAATAAGGTTGCTGTGACCTTGACCTGTGACCTATGTCAAAGAAAATGTTCCGAAAATGCTTGTCCGGGCCATATTTTCAATACTACAACGCTTAGAGATACCAAACTTGGTATTTGAATACATCTTGGGATAGCGGTGTGTCGCGTACCAAAATAAGGTCGCTGTGACCTTGACCTTGACCTGTGACCTCTGTTATAGAAAATGCTTGTCCAGACCATATTTTCAATACTAAAAGACTTAGAGATACCGAACTTGGTATTTGAATACATCTTGGGATAGCGGTGTGTTGCGTAGAAAATGCTTGTCCGGACCGTATTTTCAATACTACAACACTTAGAGATACCAAACTTGGTATGTGAATACATCTTGGGATAGCGGTGTGTCGCGTACGAAAATAAGGTCATTGTGACCTTGACCTTGATCTTTGACCTTCATCATAGGAAATGTCTGGAAAATGCTTGTGGGGGACTTTGGATTGCCCTGCAATTCTTGATGCTCTTGTTTGTTTTTGTTTATATAAACATGAAAATAAATCATTGTGTTTATGAAACAATAGTGATGTTCCGATCTAAAACTAATCAAATTGACCTAAATTGACAAGAATCGATAATAGTTTTCCACAATCGATTTTTGTTTGACTCAGATAATTTCTTCCTGGTAGTATTACTCATTGTACCAAATTCATCATGGCTTATATGGGTACCATGCAAGTCCTCTCATCTTGTTGATATGCTTAGCTCTGCTTATTCTACTACAGAATTAAACAGTCTAGCAAGCTACAGAGGATGACTAAAAGTCAAAGGGTACATAAAGAAGCAAACGTTACTGTTATATATATATATATATATATATAATATTGCGTCAGTACATGAATAAAAAAGTGATTATACAATTGATAATCAGTTGGTTTTGGTTTCCGAATACATCTTGGGAATTTCGTTTAATAGTAATTTTCCAGTCCGATTCCCAACACTATGAAACAATATATTTACAGGTATAGGAAAGGATTTGAGATTCAGCCCAATGAGTATGCAGGTATAAATCTGGCCACATTGCTGGTGATATCTGGGAAAGAGTTCTCCAACTGCACAGAGCTGCGTGGGATAGGTAGGTTGTAAGAAACATTATGTTCTGAACATCACTTTTGACATATTGTAGAATTTTGGATTGACGTTTGGTCAAAGAAACTTTGGCAAATAGTCTTAACTTCAGCATTCTGTACATTGCTTACATGTAGATATATCAATGAAATCTTCAGAAGTCATTGCCAGTTGAATTTAAAAATCAAAATCATGTCTAAAATGTTAAGAAATTAATATAGTTCAAAATTTACGTCAAAGGATAATCATAACAAGGCAACTTATTCTGCATCACGGTTCATGTCCCTAGGATGAAATGGCCAGGTTTGAAACAAAATGCTGAAAGGCTCGAATCAATATCGTGGACATATAGTAATCGCACCGTCCATCCGTCCGTTTGTCCGTTCGTCTGAAACAATCATGTCACAGCTATGTCTTTGAAAGTACTGAAGAGACTTTTATGAAACTTCACACAAGCATTCATCACAATGAGAAAGTGTGTCGCGTGCATGAATCAGGTTGGTACCTCAAGGTCAAGGTCACACTTGGCATTCAGAGGTCAAATGAGTAAGCTGTTTCGGGGGCATTTGTCACATTTCTTATGTTTTGCGATTTCTAGTTGTATAAAAGTTTCTTATGCCCTACAACAAATTGATTAAAAAAATAGTTTTAAAACTCCATCTTATATACTTAAGAATAACAGATTTTCCTGGTTCTACACTGTTTCTTGAAATACACGAATTTCAAATAGTTTGCTGCAACCTTGTGTCTGGGTAACAGTTTCTTGTCACTGTAGGGTTGACGTTGAACAATTTGATTGGAAAGAAAGGTAGCCTACAGAACTTGACAGACTACTGGGATGTGGCTACGTTTTTCGAGATCTCCGTGCTTGCACAGGATTATGGGAAGGCTGTCCAGGCCGCGGAATGTATGTTCAAGCTGGAACCACCATACTGGTATTTGAAGTCGACCCTGGGCAACATCCAGTTGATCAACAAGTTCCGCAAGGGAGCAAACTCTGAGGATTCACAATTGTTTAACTTCTGGTTGGAGTTCTTCGTGGAAGCTACGAAAGCTGAAGTGTCGCCGGCCTGGTACCCGGTAATCTTACAATATCTCTTCTTAAGGTCACTCTCCAAATGAAAGAAGATAACAAAGAGCTTCTTTTATATAAAGGGTGATTGGAATACTTTGCGGGTTCGAATCCCACTGGGAGCTCAACTTGTAAGTGAGAAAGTGTCGATTCTTATGGATGTCGGGAGGTGTACAGTACTGGTTCTACCCAGGAAAAGTGGGTGGTCTGCCTCCACCACAAAAAATCGACCGTCTTATATAATCTTACATGTGTTGAAAATGACGTAAAACACCATACAAACAAACAAACAATTGACTGAAATATGATTTAATAACGTGGAAGAACTTAATATCTTCATATTATGAGAAGTTCAAACAGTTCTCTCAAGCTTTATTCCTTCTCGTTTGACAGAGCATCACAACCTCACCCCTTGTGTCTCTGAGATGTGAGAATGCCTTATACTGCCATATATATGTATTCTATGCATAGAATACATATATATGGCAGTATTAGAACCAGTTTTTTTTGCGTATTTTGACATTTAATTTAAGTATATACATATATGATGAAATATATCAAGTATTAAAAAGTTTGGACATAGTTACACACATTGAAGCATTTTATAAGGAGGCCAGGTTTTTCTGCGGCCAGCCAGGCTTTTTCTGGGGCCAAAATATTCTGCATTTTGGGGTCAAACACGTGTTCATAAATTGCTGCTATTCTGCTGTTCTAAATTTTTTTTTAAAAAATAAGGTTCAAGTGAGTGCTACCAACCGCAGAACTTAAAATAAGTGAATAAGAGAAGTCCACTAAAATGAACCAATTAATGAAATAAATTAATATATACTGCAAATCTTGTTCCTGTACATGACGGAAATAACAGGACCAAAACATATTTTGATGCTCATTGGATATAAGCTTTCATTAAATCATAAACTTGCGATGGTGATTATACTTTGATTTGGTTTGTTGTTAGATGTTTGTCATTTATTTTTGACAACACATGAAGAAAATTCATGAAATAAAATCCAAATGTAACTATATTCACAACACGTATATGTTACCTATTGACAGGTACTGATTTTGGAGCCCAACAAGGTGTTCATGCCAAGCTTTCTCCAGGTGAACAAAGATGAGGACATTAAAGTATGTATTCGTGTTATGTCTACGTCATAATTGCATGCATCCGATATGTGCCTCATATAATTATACCTCGTTTCTTCCTCGTATCTACCTTATAATCACTTACCCTGTGTACAAGAATAGGCTTCTCCTTAACCAGGCAGAGGGGTAAAATCCTCCCGAATTCATGTTCATTTTGCTATGTTTTGTCACGTTCATTAGGCCTAACAAAAAAATATGTGTGTTTCCGGTTTCCCGACCGACCCTACTTTTTCACCGCCGACCCTAAATATTTTTAGCGAAAAAAAATAAATAAATAATAATATATATATATATATTACAATCAAACAACAAATATTTTTATTCAAATGATAATTTTATTAGCCAGAGTAGTTAAACATCTAATCTGGATCCAAACTGTTTGCAAAGGTTATCAAGAAGTTGCCCTAGTACAGAAATGGCATAATATATGCGAACAATATATATAAAAAAAATATCTAAAAAAAACAACTTTTTCCTACCTACCTATCCTAACTTTTTGACAGGGTGAAACCAGAAACACACATATTTTTTTTTAGGCCTTAAAGGTCTACACCTTAATCCTTAAATTCTTTCCGGTGCTGCTTGATCAGTTGGTGGCAGAAAACAATGAAGTGGGCTGCAGTGAAAAATGGTGCGAAAAGTTTTTGCAACAGAATTTGCATTAGCTCTGCAGTTCTGCTAAAAGGTTCTAGGCCCATTCTGTGTATTTTTATTTTGGTGTGAATGAAGAGTGTGTCTGAAATGATCATTCTTGTTGACTTTTTGTGTTGGTGTGCCGTAAAATCCCATTTCAACTCAACTCATAAATGCTTGGTTTCTGCATGTACCCGACGTGCGTCATAATTGTACCCCGGCTTGATTTGGGTCTATATAGTATCACGCTGTTCGTAACGTCCTGTAGCGTTACGACACGTAAAAGATTTTTAATTCTTAATTTCTCAAACAGCTTCCAATTGATTGTTCCCAAACTTCATATACACATAACAGTTGATGGCATTATGTCCCCTGATTGCCCAATTTATTACAGAGTTATGGCCCTTTGTTTTACTTGGATTTGTCCACTCTAATATTGTATAATGAACTTCATGTGGCTTTCACTTCAAAAAATGTTCATGAATTGTTGTTACACTTGGCATACTGACGTTCACACACGATGATATGATGTGTCTCTGCATTAAAGGTTTTCGATCCAGCATCTTTTTTTTACAGAATTATGGACCTTTGTTTTTCTTAGAATTTATATTTATTAAAAAAAACAAATGCAGGGGTATTCATCACCTTCAGTGATAATTATTAGTTATACCTCGTGTCTACCTCATATTTACTGATTTTTGGAGCCCAACAACATATTGATGTCAAGCTTTCTACAGGGAACTGAAGATGAAGACACTGAAGTATGTATTCATGTCATGTCTGATATGTGCCTCATGGAATTATACCTCGTATATTTACCTTATATCCTTTAATATCTTTAATGCTTTATATGTTAATTGTTGTCATTTCATTTTGACTATAGCGTCTTTTAGCTTGATTAAACGTGTTGAAATTCAAAATATTACACAGAGATGTTAGATATGCTGACATAATTAAATTACACGGAGATGTTAGATATGCTGACAATTAAATTACACGGAGATGTTAGATATGCTGGCAATGATTTCATGGGAGTATTATATATGCTGGCGTAATTACATTACACGGAGATGTTTAATATGCTGACATAATTATATTACACGGAGATGTAAGATATGCTGACATAATTATATTACACTGAGATGTTTTATAATTATGCTGACATAATTGTGTTACATGGAGATATATATGCTGACATAATTAAACGGAGATGTTAGATATGCTGGCGTAATTATATTACACAGAGATGTTAGATATGCTGAGACATTATTATAACAGAATACTATATAAGGCCAAACTTTAAAATATTTTTTGTTTTCCCTCCCACGACCCTGGTTAAATTGGTATGGGTAGGTAGGTAGGTAAAATATCTACCTATTTTAGATATCTATCTATCATTCATAAACGGTTGTTAAAAATGACAATTCAAACAGGTAAACATATTTATTCATGTAAGTATAACATTCACATGGTGTAATTAGGTTTTTCCACTTCCATCTGGCATTGTTCTCTCTAGCATGTTTTTGTATTTTACCCTGCTTAAAATCTTTAGACCATGACATGGAAAATATCAAAATATAGATTTCTGTCAAATCACTACATAATGAGCTTCAGTATAGTCAAATAAGTTATTTTCAGTATGCAGTGGAACATACAAACTAAAAATATAAAATAACATACATGTATTTACCAGGCATCGACTTATAAAAACTCTTCTTGTAAAAGTTCAGGAGAGAACACTGACTCCATGTACAAAGTCTTTCTCAATTCAAAATATTATACATTAAAAACTGTCTGTCAGCTATTGCTAATATTCATTTAATTGGGTTCCTTTTGGGGATTTTCTATTTTCCTCTATGGGTGTGTGTGTTGGGGGTGGGGGGTGTGGTGTGGGGGGTGTGGTGTGGGGGGTGGGGTGTGGGGATTTATTCGGGGAGTATAAAGTATTTTTTTGGTGGGGCTTTATTCGGGGTATACAGTACTTTGGAGTGGAGGGGCTTTATTCGGGGTATACGATATGTTGTTTCTTATATTCACAAATGTAGGACAGTTTCCTGATGGTAAACTATGTCAATTTCTTTCTTTTTAAAAGTCGTGTCCGTCCGAAATAATGTACCTCTCCGAATTACTGTGACACAACACTTTCCTGGCAGAAAAAAATGTTGCTGATATTCGATCGAAATATCAAGTATGAACAATTATAAGCTTTCATTTAATTTTGCCGATAGGTCATGCTTAAAATGCATCTATATATATCACCTAACATGCATTTGCTAATCAATTAAACTCTGAAAACGATCGACCTTTACCGAATGCACTGATTAAAACAAGTGCCAAATTCGGTAAACTTACTTCTCGATTTAGAATGAAACAAGCTGATGCAATTAACCACCTGGTGATTGGTGTAATTCGCTTTAATTGTCGGCATTGCACCTATATCTTCAATAAATGATGTCCCTACTTTCCAATGTCCAGTGTTTTCAAATCAGTGATAACAATTGATGACCCGTGATTATTTACGTACGATTGTTTACATGGCCCAATCTCTACTTGAGTCATTTCTATATGTGAGGATCTGTAACTCTGCATGGAGATTGTACTTGGCCATTTTTCAATCTCGTCGCTAGCCGCGAGACGCAATTCATTGCTTGGTTGCATGATCATTACCCCGCCTTGATCGATTTGACACTTTGACTGTGAATGTTTGACACATGCCAGACACACTTTGTGTATTACAGATTATTGATTAAGCGGCTTCCGCATGATCGGGAGATCATAGCCAAATCCGGGAGAAATTGATTCGTCCCCAAAAGCATATTTCGTCCCAAATTTTGTCATACTAAATAAAAACAACATTACTACAGTTTAGGCTATAAAATTGTTTTGGTCGCAGTCATTTTTTCCGGTCGGTTGTGGGAGGGGAAACATTTTATTTTATTTTTTAAGCCTAAATTAAAGAGACACACAGTATTCTTGAAGTATTCAACAAGCTCTGAATTGAGCACCTCAGTTTATGAATCCAGTATCAGTCGACTTTAAACCTTCTGGCATATTATACCTCCCTTTCACAAGGAGGCTATCGCGCAGTCCATAACGTTGTGTCCCGATTTGTCACATAACACATTTTTATGCCCCCGAAGGGTGGCATATAGTAGTCGCACTGTCTTTCCGTTCGTCGCCGTTTGTACAATCGTGTCCGCTTCATAACTCTGACAATAATGGACGGATTTTCAAATAAGTTCACACAATTGCTCACCACAACAAGACGACATGTCGCGCAGAAAATCCAGGTCCCTGGCTCCAAGGTCAAGGTCACACTTAGAAGTCAAAGGTTGTCTTTCCGTTCGTCGCCGTTTGTCGCCGTTCGTCTGTACAATCGTGTCCGCTTCATAACTCTGACAATAATGGACAGATTTTCAAAAACTTGGCACAATTGCTCACCACAACAAGACGACGTGTCGCGCACAAAATCCAGGTCCGTGGCTCCAAGGTGAAGGTCACACTTAGAGGTCAAAGGTTGTCCGTTCGTCTGTACAATCGTGTCCGCTTCATAACTCTGACAATAATGGACGGATTTTCAAATAACCGCACAGTTGCTCACCACTACAAGACCTCGTGTCGCGCACAAAATCCAGGTCCGTGGCTCCAAGGTCAAGGTCACTCTTAGAGGTGAAAGGTCAAAACAAAGTGCTTTCGTGTCCGGTTAATAACTCTGACATTCATGGACAGATTTTAAAATAACTTGGCACAATTGCTCACCACAACTAGACGACGTTGTCGCGCACAAAACCCAGGTCCGTGGCTCCAAGGTCAAGGTCACACTTAGAGGTAAAAGGTCAAAACAAAGTGCTTTCGTGTCCGGTTAATAACTCTGACATTCATGGACAGATTTTCAAATTACTTGGCACAATTGCTCACCACAACTAGACGACGTGTCGTGCACAAAACCCAGGTCTGTGGCACCAAGGTCAAGGTCACATTTAGAGGTCAAAGGTCAAATTGTGTCCAGTCAGTAACTCTGGCATTCCTGGACGGATATTCAAATAACTTGGCACAAGTGCTCAGCACAACCAGACGACATGTCGCGCACAAAATCCAGGTCTGTCACTCCAAGGTCAAGGTCACACTTAGAGGTCAAAGGTCAAATCATGTCTGGTCAATAACTGGCATTTCTTGACGGATTTTGAATTAACTTGGTACAAGTGCTCACCACAACAACATGATGTGTCGCGCACAAAATCCAGGTGCGTGGCTCCAAGGTCAAGGTCACACATAGGTCAAAGGTCAAATCGTGTCTGGTCAATAACTCTGGCATTCCTGGACAGATTTTCAAATTACTTGGCACAAGTGCTCACCACAATAAGACAATGTGTCGAGCACAAATCCAGGTCTGGCCCCAAGGTCAAGGTCACACTTAGAGGTCAAAGGTCAATTTGTGTGAGACAATAACTCTGGCATTCCTGCATATTATGTTTAGAAGAAATGCAAATTAAAAGCTTATAGTAGTACATAACATATTTTTATGAGAAAATGTACTTTAAAAGTTTACAATAACCAAGGATTAAGCTAACAGATCTTTGAACAACTGGGCCAGATTTTTCTAGTCTACTATTTAGAGATTCCCCGTGTCGTAAACTCAGTGCTGAATGTCACCTTATGACTTCTGCATCTTGCAAAAGATTAAGGGACTAATTTTCCACTTGAAAAATCACCAGAAACAGGTGGGGTCAGTATCATTTTGATTTGTGGGTGGTGTGGGGGGAGGGGGAGCAGGATGTGGAGGGATAAGCCCTTTTTTTAAGTTAATGCAAATAAAGCATCTGATATTGAATACAAATATTATAAAATATTAGACAAAGAAAGTTATACTTACTGTGACATTTCTTGTTATTATTTGCATTTCTCAAACAGTATAAATTTGTCAATCCCGTTTATAAATCTCGACTTAGCGGTCAGTGTGTCATCCGGAATTATGTGTATCAGTCCGTTAGTCTGCGTGTCCGATTTTCATTTGTCAATATCTTCATTGTTATATGCAGGATTTTCAACTAACTCCACCAGAATGTTCATTATATGGATCCAACTTCACTTACACAATTGGGTCGCTGTGACCTACTTTGAATGAAATATAGGTCACTTTCGGTCTCCACTACAACATGCATATCTTGCTTCTTTCTTGAGGATTTTCACCAAACTTGGTGAGAATGTTCCTCATAGGCATCTTACATCATGTACAAAATTTGGTCACTGTGACATATTCTTGACAAAAAATATAGGTCATGTCTGGTCTCTGCTACAAAACGCATATTTTGCTTCTTTCTTGCAGGATTTTCACCAAACTTCACCAGAATGTTCCTTATATGAATATCACATCATGTGCAGAATTTCGGGTCGCAGTGACCGACTTTCGACAAAATATAGGTCACATCTGGTCTCTGCTACGACATGCGTATCTTTCTTCTTTCTTGCAGGGTGAAACATCATGTGCAAAATTTCGGGTTGCTGTGACCTACTTTTAATGAAATATAGATTGCATACGTTCTCGCATACGGCATGCATCCCCCACTGTTATGACATTAATCAAACATTAAATATGTAAGGAACGAATATCTCTTGGGATTGACATTAGTGTTGGTCAAGTCAAAAATCTGGACTACTTCACAATAGGGCTCAACATGTAGGCCATGGCCTTTTAGTGAATGGATTGTTCCCAAACTCAATATACTTACCACGTATATAGTAAACTTCATGTGCCTTTCACTGCGAACATTTTCAAAGCGTGGGTATTCATCACCTTCAGTGATAGTTCTAGTTATGAAATGAAAAGTAATACAATTTAGATTAGCAATATAATTAAGAAATAATAAATACATACCTGTGTTTACAGTTAGGAGTTTGGATGCGTAGTAATTAAATCAGGAGTACGTTATCATGAGTGATTTAATTACTCGCATCCGAACGACTAACAGTATTTTATTCACCGATGAAGTGCAGGTATGTATTTATTATTTTGATTCTAACACAACAATAATCCCATTGTTTACGCTATTGTGGTGGCACTATATATTATCTCGGAGGTCAAGGTAATCAGGCTGCTATGTTTACAGGCTGTTCCATTGGGCGCCACCGTATGCAAAGTTCTGCGCGGTTCAATATGTTTAAATACATTAGTAGTCACGTGACAAACAATTGCTTCTCAGCTTGTTCAAGATGCTTATTAATGTTATGTGTACTGATGCATATGATGAGATTATCGGGTGTGTGCAAGGTTTGGGAGCATGGCAAGTTTGTTGTAATTAACATTTCATTAAAATTACTGTTGAGTTTGTCTTCGTGACGTATATTTACCAAGTGACGTCATGTAACGTGGCGCTTCCAACGGATGAAATATAGGCGGGGAATTAATGGAACATCTGTATTTTATCATAGAATAACATACAGTTGTCTCTCTTGTTTGTGTATATGAAAGACTGCGCAGGTTGTGTTAGAATCTGCAATAATATGCAAACACTGTTTTCTTTGAGCTATTGAGACAAAGATTATTTGCATGTGTGCTAAATAAGTAGAAAACTAACGGGACATTGCTGTGAACGAATAATGATAGCGTTTTTTCATCTGTATCATATTAATGAATTCAATTGTGATGATAGATCGTCTTCATTAATACAAAGATGTTTGTGTTTTATCGCTAGTATGATAATTTCAGTCTGTGCGTCTCTGGAATGTGTGTAGGAAGGATAAGATGCAGCATGAGTGGATGTTCCCCCTCTCATCTATCAAGGGGGTCAGGTAAAATATATGTTACTTTTATTGTTGTTAACAGCATCAGCAGCATAATAGTATCATCTTGCTTTCTTCATTTTCATCATTAACAGTCTATTAAATCGTTTAAGAATTATTTTATTTTTAGAATTTTGTGATTCTTGGTTTCAAGAAACTCATTACTCAATGAGTGATACAAACAGTCTTAATCTGTTTCTCACAGCAATTAAAAGGCTCATTCAGTTCTGAGAACACACTGAGTTGCATCTTAATAGCATGACGTGATGTCATAATATCATGACGTGATGTCATAATACCAGGGTGTGATGTCATAATAGCATGACGTAGTGTCATGATAGAAACAACCAAATGAAAATATGAATGTAAGCATTCTGGTTGGTTCAGTGATATAAAATGGACCAATGACACCAGTTAATTTAAAGCTCATTACATTCTCAGAACACACTGAGATTTTACTGGACATTGAGTTATGAGGTTCTTGAAACCCAGAAACACAACATTCTAATAATAAAATAATTCTAAAATGATTTAAGAGACTGTTAATTATGATCATATTCGTCATTTTCTTCATCATCATATTGATTGTCGTCAACATAAGCATCATCTTCATCATATTCATCATCATCATCAGCATCATCATCATCAGCTTGATCATCATAATTATCATCATCATCAGCTTGATCATCATAATAATCATCATCATCATCATCTTAAGCCCCATGTGGTTACTAGGTGTAGAAAAAGACCACTGTAAATCTCAGTAGAGGCAGAGGGGTAGGACCCCACCTTCATGTTAATTTTGTCATTTTTTGTCATGCTCATTAAAGGTCATCATGATCCGAGTGTGTAAACGTGTGAACATGGCTCCATCATTAATTGAGTGTTCTACTCCAGTTTTCAAATTTATCAGCACTTTCATTGATATGAACAATCTGGCCAAGTTTAGTGACAAGATCAGATGAAAATGAAAGCCCTATTGTGTTAACAAGGCAAAAAATGACGGACGGACAACTTGCCGTCCCTTTGGCAGGTAGAAATAAAAAACAGGTTTGAACCTTTAAGATGTTATAACATTATTTATTGATGTTTTATTACAGTCTGTACAAGAGAGATGTGCGGGCAGTTTTCCTGTATGTGATAGAGAATTCGGATGATTTTCACATCTTCTTCTCGTCCGAGATGCAGAGACAACTGTAAGTTTATATTCACTATGCTTTTATTGCATATTAGTCTTATAGAAAATACATGTTTTATTTCGGAACTAATCATTTTTTGTGTGTGAAAAAATCACAAGAACAGAGTAGTAATTCGAAGGACTGCTGCTGATTTACATGTTATGCAACATAGATTGAAAATTTTAAATAATTATTTTCATAATCTTTTTTTATCAATTTCTTTTGAAAAAAATGTTTGTGGCATAATGTTGATATTGAAATTTAGTTTATAGGTTTTCTACAAAGTCATGTTTTAGACTAAACTTGTAACTTTAAACTTGTGTTCTACATTATATCTGACCATTGATTTATGTTTGAAAATACTGCTATCTTTCCTATAAAGTCCTTTTTCGTTTTGTGTTTAACTTTATATCTGGCCGTTGTATAAATACTTTAGTCTGACAATAAATGTAATTAACTAAATTTGTCTAACAGCCAACTGGTTTCCCATCTGTGGTGATATACATTCTTTTGCAGATTCTATGATAATATGTGTAGCCTTATCAAAGAACATCAAGAAGGGTTCCAGGCAGAACTGGAGGAGATGGACAACATTGAGGTATGAGAACATTGAGTTATGACAGTGACAACATTGAGTTATGACATTCTGACAACATTGAGTTATGACAGTATTGAAGTATGACAGCATTGAAATATGACATTCTGACAACATTGAAGTATGACATGAGCATATTGAGATATGACAACATTGGGTATGACATTATGACAACATTGAGGTATGACAGTATGATGACATTGAGGTATGACAACTTTGAGGTATGGCATTATGACAACACTGAGGTGTGACAACATGAGGTATGATGACGTAGTGGTATGACAACATTGAGGTATGGTATTATGACAACATAGAGGTATGCCATTATGGCAACACTGCGGTATGACATAATGACAACATTAATGATTTTATGAAAACACTGAGGAATGACATCATGACAACACTGAGGTATGACATAATGACAACATTGAGTTATGACATAATGACAACATTGAGTTATGACATTCTGACAACATTGAAGTATGACAGCATTGAAGTATGACATTCTGACAACATTGAAGTATGACATGACAATATTGAGATATGACAACATTGGGTATGACATTATGACAACATTGAGGTATGACAGTATGATGACATTGAGGTATGACAACTTTGAGGTATGACATTATGACAACATTGAGGTATGGCATTATGACAACACTGAGGTGTGACAACATGAGGTATGATGACATAGTGGTATGACAACATTGAGGTATGATATTATGACAACATAGAGGTATGCCAATATGGCAACACTGCGGTATGACATAATGACAACATTAATGATTTTATGAAAACATTGAGGAATGACATCATGACAACATTGAGGTATGACATAATGACAACATTGAGGTGTGGCATTATGACAGCATTTGAGGTATGCCATTATGACAACATTGAGTTATGACATAATGACAACATTGAGGTATGACATAATGAGAGCATTGAGGTATGACATAATGACAACATTGAGGTATGGCAACATTGAGATATTAAATTCTGACAGCATTGAGGTATGAATACTTTGAGGTATGACAGATTGACAACATTGAGGTATGGCTGTATTACAACATTGAGGTGTGACAACATTGAGGTATGACAGTATGACAGCATAGAGGTGTGACATTATGAGAACACTGGTGTATGACATAATGCCAACATTGATGATTTTATGAACGTAGAGTCATGACAATTGAGGTAGGACAGCATTGAGGTATGACAACACTGAGGTATGACATAATGCCATCATTAATGATTTTGTGAAAACATTGAGGTATGACATCATTCCATTGATGTATGACATAATGACAACATTGCGGTATGACATAATGACAACATTGAGGTATGACATTATGACAACATTGAGGTATACAATTATTGCAACATTGACCTATGATATTACAAACATTGAGGTATAGTATTCTGAAAACATTGAGGTATGACAACATGGAGGTATGACTTTATGAAAACCTTGTGGTATGACATTGTGACAAAACTTCGAGGTATGATATTATGGTGTCATTATACAACACTGATAGTTATCTATATACTGAAAGAAATAAGTTTAGCATGGTCTTTTGCATATCTAGCTTAAAGAACCGAATGTTTGTTTTATAATGTGAAGCATTTGATAACTTTGGCATGCCAGAAGGTGTTCTTGTTTTTCTCTTATTATGTGTGATTCAAAGAAAGTATCAGAGTTATCTCCCATTTATATAAAACAACAGTTTTCACATTAAAAATAAGAATATTATCAAGAACAGGGTTAAACTTTATTAAATAACTATTCTGGGTTTCGAGGGATAAAAAATGCAAAACAACCAAAGTTTTAAATTTTAAAATTATCTGCCTTTATATTGAAATAAGAACGGAATTATAACTTCCGTAAAGCAGGTAAATTAAAACATGTTGCTACTATTTTCGCAGATATCATTTAAAAATAATGTACTGCATATACTTGTTAATTATGTTAATTATATTGATAATGGCGGTTGAAGTACATAGCCTTGAATCTGCTCATTGCGATTTACCATGTTATTTATGTGCTTAACATTTCTTTCAGTATAAGGAGACTTTTACATTAATAACTGTACATTATATTAAACTGTACATTATATGACAGTTTTGTATGTGATAAATACAATATCACAACCATTTCCGTTTTTGTCAAGCTCGCTTACAGATCTCGACTTAGCGATCACAATGCCGTCCAGGTTTGGGTGTCCGTCCATCCGTTTGTAAGACAGTGCGTTCAACTTCCATTTATTGATATAGTTTTCATTACATGCAGGATTTTCTCCGAACTCCACCAGAATGTTCCTTATATGCAGCTAACATCACCTGCACAATTTCGAGTTGCTGTGACCTCCTTTGAACTAAATGTAGGTCACATCCAGACTCCGCTATGACATGAGTATCTTGCTTCTTTCTTGCAGGAGTTTCACCACACAGCAGAATGTTCTTGTTCTTTATTATGCATCTTACATATTGTGCAACATTTTGGGTTGATGTGAGCTACTTTCGACGAAATATAGGTCACGTCCGGTCTCCGTTATTACATGCATAGCATACTTCTTGCAGGCTTTTCACCCAACTCAGCAAGACTGTTCCTTATATGTATCTAACATCATGTGCAAATTTTCGGGTCACTGTGACCGACTTTGAATGAAATATAGGTCATGTCCGGTCTCCGTTATGACATTCATAGCACAATTCTTGCAGGCTTTTCACCCAACTCAACCAGACTGTTCCTTTTATGTATCTAACATCATGTGCAAATTTTCGGGTCACTGTGACCGACTTTGAATGAAATATACGTCCGGTCTCCGTTATGACATGCATAGCATACTTCTTGCAGGCTTTTCACCCAACTCAACCAGACTGTTCCTTATATGTATCAAACATCATTTGCAAATTTTCGGGTCACTGTGACCGACTTTGAATGAAATATACGTCCGGTCTCCGTTATGACATTCATAGCATACTTCTTGCAGGCTTTTCACCCAACCCAACCAGACTGTTCCTTATATGTATCTAACATCATTTGCAAATTTTCGGGTCACTGTGACCAACTTTGAATGAAATATAGGTCAGATCAAAATATAGTCCATTCTGTTCAATATAGGGCTTGACATGCAGGCTGTGGCCTTCTAGTTATAGTTATTAAACTAATAGGATATAACTGATATGATGCGATAGTCTCACATCATAGAGTTTTATCCAACTCGTTTAATAAATTCAATATTAAACAGGCACTCGTGTAAGATCCTCTATATACAAAACCTTAAACCTGCAACAAACTTGTGTGTCTGTCAATCAGATCCAATCATCATCTTCCAGTACAGTGATTCAAGTTTTTTTACCTCTTGTTTATTGTGTCACCTGCGTAGCATGGCCGACACTTAGGGATAACTTTGTCCATCGTCCGTTGTTGTCTGTCATCCGTGGTCCATCACACTTTAACCTGCAACCTAACCTTGGCCATAAGTTGGAAAGTATTTCAACTATGTTCATAAAATTTCACAAACATCTTCATCTTACCTCAAGGAATGTTTTTTTGAAGACAGCAGGCGACACAAGTGTTCCGTGGAACACCCTTCCAGTTTGTCTAATGATGACTGTATTTTTCAGTATGAGTATGAAACAGATGAGAAAGGCAACAGAACTGTGTTGGGGCGTGGCTCGTATGGCGTTGTATACGCTGCGCGGGATAAGCGCACGCAGGTCAAGGTGGCCGTCAAAGAAGTGCCAGAAAAATATCATGAGTAACTACATCTTTATTGTTTGCATGAGAGATAAGGGCATATCTGAAAATCTTTGCACAAGCATAAGAAAGCACAATTTGCACCTTAATATAGCATTACTATTTGGGGCTTTTGCTTCTGCCAAAGTTTTTTTCCGACTTTTCAGACAATTTATTGGTACATAAATCAGTTAAATATCAGAGAAACATATTTACTAGTAAAAGTACATTGTTTTTCAAAATCTGTTGAGAAATTAAATCTAAACTATGACACCCTGATCGCAAAATATTTAAGTTAACTAAAGTTATTAGAGTTTTTTCAATTTTCTGCTGTCCCAGCAACACTGAGTTTACATGGGAAAAAGTCGTGCCAAAAAATGTTTTGGCTGTGAAATAGTAATTTCTCAACCAATTTTTAAAACAGGTATTTCTATATACCACTGAAAATTACAGTTCCATTGATGCATAGTTTACGTAAGTATTATGAAACGTGTTCTTGTAAATGCTGAAATAACTTTGGCTGAAACATACACCCCAAACAGTGGGTATTGTTATACTGTAGCCAGAACATGTACTTGGAGTGAGGTATTGTTATACTGTAGCCAGAACATGTACTTGGAGTGAGTGTACTGGAAAACTCCGCACACATGTAATATACAATATGTAATGCAGTAAGCTGGTATATTGTTTACAGCAATATATGCGACAAAATTATTTGGTGAAACATGAATTGAAATATGTTTTTCATACCAAGAAAGCAGGTCCTCTAACATGGCATTAACCTTCCTGCAATGGCAAGTCCTTTTAAAAAGACTTTTAGGTAAGATTTGTTGAATTCTGACTTCTGATGACTAATGATATAGATAGAGTGCACTTATTCATTTACAATTAGAACTTGTAGGGGAGCTTTTAGGGGCAGGGGTACTTTTTGGGACAAATACGGTATGCTCATTTTGTGTATTTGCTTGCTTGAACATATTGCAATGACTGTTCATAACAGAGAGGTACAGCCGCTCCATGAGGAAATCAAGTTGCATTCGCGCCTCAGTCACAAGAACATCGTCAAATATCTCGGATCTTTGAGCGAGGATGGATACTTCAAAATATTCATGGAACAGGTCCCAGGAGGTATGTTTATCAAGATTATTACGTATTTCTTTTGTTAGTCGGTAATTGATGAAAAAAAATGTTGGTACTGTAAGACATGTTTATTTAGCGGACATCCTATTTTAGCGCGATTAGCGGATGTTGTCTGCTAATTCAAAATGTCTGTTAAAAAAAGAATGATTTTCTTACCAAAACTCATTCATATTCGCAGTTTGATTTATTCTTTTCTAATTCAGCGAAAGTGGAACTCGTTTAGTATAAAATGCAGTTAACAATTGAATATAATGACCCACATAAATTGTATAACTCTTTAGCACATTACATAAATTAGTCGTCTGTGTAATGTTATTCTGGCGTGTTGTACATATATCCGTTTATAGAACAAGTGTTGGCAATTTTTGCGGTTATTTTTGGTTTAACTCGCCAACACCATAGAAAGAAGTTTTTTGGGACTTGCTAATTACACGTTGAGTTTGGTTTTGCCCAGTTTATAAGATGTGTTCACTCAGAAATGAAAATGCCATTATAGCAATACAAACAGTTTTATTGACAGTCAATAAAGGTATGATAAACAAAAAATAATCGGATGATCGGGAATAATCAGAAATTTTCAGAAATTGCCGGAATTCTGCGGAGCAAGAGAGTGTGCTAAATTAAAATGGAGTCTATGGCTGTGTGCTAATTCATCATTAATATGCTCGAAACCATCGAAAATTGTCCACAGTGCTAAAAAAATTGACTCTACTAAATAATTATTTCTTGCAGTATATGTTTTAAGCTGTCTGGTGAAAAGCTTATACGTGTTTTTCTCATGTCAAAGTGGTAGAGGGCCTCTAAGGTCTCAGTAATGTTTTTGTTCATGGCACAGAGATAAACAAAATTTACAACATGTCTTTGTGCTTAAATTCTTCATTGATCCAATATCTTCAATTTAAAACACAATTAACAAATATTTATAAGGTTGATCATTTTTAGCTCACCTGAGCCGAAGGCTCAAAGGTGAGCTATTGGGATCACTCTTCGTCCGTCGTCCGTCCGTCGTCGTTAACTTTTGCTTCAAATGACTTCTCCTCAGAAACTGCGTGGCCAATTTTGAACAAACTTCACGTGGATGATCCTTAGATGAATGCTTTTTAGATTTGTTAAAATTAGGTCAGCGCGACATCCAAGATGGCCGCCATTACCATATATGTTCGAAACCTTAGAAAATCTTCTTCTCAAGAACCGCTGGACAGATTTCAACAGTTTTTGTTTTAAAATGATCGCCAACGCCTAAACTATCAGATTTGTTCAAATAAAGTCCCCGGGGTCAAAAATGGCCATGCTCTGGGGGTCCAAAGTTTGTATATTGAGATTTTGCATGTTTTTCATATAGACATATAGGAAAAAACTTTAAAAAATCTTCTTCTCTGAAACCACAAGGCACAGAGGTCTCATGTAATACATGTAGCATCAGCTTATGGTCCTCTACTAAGTTTGGTCAAATGGTGACCCTCAGGTCAAATTTGTCCCCACCGGGGGTCACAGTTTTACATAGACATATATAGGAAAACATTTACAAAATCTTTTTCTCGGAAACTACACGAGCAAAACGTTTGATATTTTGCATTTACTATAAGCTTATGGTCCTTTACCAATATTGTTCAAATGGTGACCCTCGGGTCACATTTGGCCCCGCCTCAAGGGTTACATGTTTTACATAGACATGTATAGGGAAAAACTTAAAAAAATCTTCTTCTCTGAAACTGTAAGAGCAAGAGGTTTAATATTTTGCTGTTGCTATAAGCTTATGGTCCTCTACCAAGTTTGTTCAAATGGTGACCCAGGGGTCACATTTGGCCCCGCCCTGGGGGTCACAGTTTTACAAAGGCTTGTATAGGGAAAAACTGAACAAAATCTTCTTCTCTGGAACCACATGGCACGGAGCTCTCATATATTACATGCAGCATCAGCTTATGGTCCTCTAATTAGTTTGTTCAAATGGTGACCCAGGGGTCAAATTTGTCTCCACCCCGGGGGTCACAGTTTTACATAGACTTATATAGGAAAAAAAAAAAATCTTCTCGGAAACTACAAGAGCCAGAGGTTTGATATTTTGCATTTACTGTAAGCTTATGGTCCTCTACCAATTTTGTTCAAATGGTCACAGTTTTACATAGTCTTGTATAGGTAAAAACTGAAAAAAATCTTCTTCTCTGGAACTGCAAGAGCCAGATGTTTAATATTTTGCATTTGCTATAAGCTTATGGTCCGCTACCAAGTTTGTTCAAATGGTGACCCTGGTGTCAAACTTGGCCGCGCCCCGGGGGTCACAGTTTTATATAGACATATATAGAGGAAAAAAAAAATCTTCTCTGAAACTGCAAGAGCCAGAGGTTTAATATTTTGCATTTACTATAAGATTATGGTCCTCTAACAAGTTTGTTCAAATGGTGACCCTGGGGTAAAATTTTACCCCACCCTTCACAGTTTTACATTAAAGTCTTCTTCTCTGTTACTACAAAAGCCAGAGGTTTAATATTTTGCATTTACTATACTCTTATGGTCCTTTACCAAGTTTTTTCAAATGGTGACCCTGGGTTCACATTTGGCCCCGCCCCAGGGGTCACGTTTTACATAGACTTGTATAGGGAAAAACTTAAAAAATCTTCTTCTCTAAAACCACAAAGTACACAGCTCTCATGTATTACATGTAGCCCTGGGGTCACATTTGGCTCTGCCCAAGGTGTTGCTCTCTAGCACCTTCTTTTTGTATTTGATCTTTACCAAACTTTGTCAGGGTCTTAAACTGTCTATATCAATGTTGTTATACACAACAGAGCCCACATTTCTTGAACAATCTTAACCAAACATGCACAGATTGTATATGACCATAAGATTTTGAAGAAGTTAGATAATGTGCCAGTACTCAGGTGATCGCTTTAGGGCCATCTTGGCCCTCTTGTATTGGTTCAAATTTACTCAGGTGAGCGATATAGGGCCATCATGGCCCTCTTGTTAAATTTCATGTTTGCGTGACACCTATCACAATTTTGTGTAATAATATGACAAAAATACAAACTCATGGTGTGTAAAATGAGGTAGAATTAGCTAGAAATGTTATGTCGACATGAAATTTTCTTTGATCTCTTCCTAAAATGCTGTAGATCTAAAACCTTGTAAGGATAAATCAATATATGCAATGGAAAGTCTTGTAAAAAGTAGAAAAGTGGAACTCTATTTTTTATCTACCTCTATCTGTAGGACCTGAGTATTCAATGGAGATCAGGGGCGTACCTGGGCATACGCACTGACGCACGTGCGTACAGGCTATTAAAGAAGCAAACAAATAAAAAAGGCTAAAAATGTGAAAAATGCAATAAAAACTGAAGGTATAGGGGGTTAGGCACATTTGTGAATCCAAAACTCGATGGTGCGTATACCTAAATTAGCCCCAGGAACACCCTGGAGATAATAGTGTTGTGGGTCCTAGAGAGGCTTTTATCCATAGGAGTGTACTTAAGTTAAGAAAAATGTAAATTTTATTCAGTTACGAGATGTTTTATTAATCCTTTTCTGGGTGTTTCAGGAAGTTTATCTCAGCTGTTGTCGTCCATGTGGGGACCTCTACTGGACAGTGAACCCACCATTGCCTTCTACTCCAAACAGATCCTCGATGGACTCAAATATCTCGTAATATACAACTTCACTCTCATATGTCTATTGAAGATAATACTACACTATTTTACTTAACAATTTTGAATTTAAACATTAATGCTTTTCTTTCACTGAAAGATTCCATACATTTTATACAAATGTAGTTATTATTCATAATTCTCCATTGCAGAGATGTTGAGATTTTATTTTATTTTCAGTAGGTGATAAAATTTGTGTTACTCGGTTTTTATCCTTATGTCCTATAGTAAAATAAAAATATTTGGCAGAGTAAAAAGAAGATAATTTTCAAGATTTTGATTCTAAAAGATACATATACGGAATCAATTTGAATGAATGTGCATGAAATATGCAGGGTTTTAAAAGAATCACACTGTAAATACCTTAATTTTAACAGTAAACTTGGTTGAGCATCAAGGATAAAGACCGAGTTTATCACCTACCAGAATGTATTGGTATGCCTTTTCTATGGTCACTGATTGGTCAGTTTTTTTTGATGATGCTCTATCAAAATTATGAATACAATTATAAATTCCATGAAAATCTTAAGTATATACGGGTGCTATATATAGGCTTTGCGGAGAATGCAGCTTCATGCATATGATTGTATAGACAATAATCAATCAGCATTGAATAGATTTATGTGTTAGATGTGGGATTTTAATGCTGTTTTTTCCTGCTGAACTAGTAGATTATTTGGAACACCTTCGGGCTGGCATGACCCAGTGGATAGCATGGTGGATTTGAAATCTGCAGGACCCGGGTTCAAGCCTCAACGGCGCCATTGAGTCTGTCCTCTGAGCATTGTAAAGAACCTTAGGAATTTATTGGCTAGAAAGAGTAGGGCAGGTTTACGGATTCCTTCCCCTCTCTTTGGGGTGGCTCTAAATAATATATCCCGCAGCATGGCCTATTGATAAAGCAGTGGCCTAACATGCGGGAGGTGGAAGATACAATCCCCGCCCTGGTCATACCACAGACTTCATAAAAATGGTACTGTTAGCTCCCTTCCTTGACGTTCAGGTAGACTGGTTGACCTGATGTTGGTATAAAGTGACTGGGTGCGGTATCTTGTTATGTTTCTATGGCATGGTATTTCAGTATGGTACCACTATAACATTGAGCATTTAGCTCAGTCTACAAGTAAACACCATCATGATTTAACAAAGGTCGTTAAAAGCGACGATAAACCCCATACATGCATACTAATTAACATAATTTTTCTTCATTTGTCTCGCAGCATGAAAACCGTATAGTCCATCGAGACATCAAGGGAGATAATGTCCTAGTCAACACCTACAGTGGAGTGTTAAAGATATCAGACTTCGGTACCTCCAAGAGATTAGCCGGCATTAATCCATGTGCTGATACATTTGCAGGTAAGATATAGGCATTAGTATGCCTGCTACTGGGGCATTCACTCGTCCAGCAGTTATATGCCTGATCCACTACAGATACTTGCAAGAAAATGGCCCTCTCTAGAAATTACGTTTTCGCTGTTTAGAGCGCCTCATTTCACCACCTAAATATTTGTGAACATGCACTGTAACAGTTATAAAAAAAACAATATCAAACCTTTTTCCAGAAAAAAATATTTTTTCTTAAAGATAATAGATGTGATCTAAAAGTGATTGGTGTCAATCAAAATACAACTGAAAATCATTATTATGTGCTTCACTTTCAAATAAAACATTAAATTGAACCGCATGTTACTTTTGGTTTAATAATGCTTTATGAAAATGTTAGCCTTGAAACTCGACAACTCAACATACATACACGCAAATATCAAATAATTGGTAAATCTGAGACGATAATTGTTATAAAATGATTAATAGAGTTAAAAATGAGTCTGTATTCCAAGACTGGTGACTGTATTCCAAGACTGGTGACTGTATTCCAAGACTGGTGACTGTATTCCAAGACTGTGGTGACTGTATTCCAAGACTGTGGTGACTGTATTCCAAGACTGTGGTGACTGTATTCCAAGACTGTGGTGACTGTATTCCGAGACTGTGGTGACTGTATTCCAAGACTGTGGTGACTACACATCTATTCATCTCTCAACAGGTACAATGCAGTATATGGCCCCAGAAGTGATAGACAAGGGTGTGCGGGGTTACGGACCCTCGGTAAGTACCTTCATGAATAGATTTACTCTACGTTATAGTCTTTATATTATCATACTATAGTGTCTACCCATGTTTAAACGCCCCCCAGAGGCATTGCACCAGAGGCATTGCACCAGAGGTGTTGCATTTTACAATCAAAAGCTGGGGGTGGATGGTGGTTTGGGGTATATGAGGCCATAAAAGCAAAGACACTTTCTTTTATTTTTTCATGGCCTCATATAAATGTCCCCATTTTGAAAGAGTGTGAGGTTTGGATTTGGGGTGAGGGTGGGTGGAGCGTTTATTAGTGGGAAGCGTTAAGCAGGTAACGGACAAGTTACCACAGTCATTTGAGGACTCTGGAATCTTTCTGGAATTGGAGTCTTTAATAAACTCCAGCTTGTCCTTAAATCAATCGGCCAGAACTAGCATAGAGTCATTAAACGATTATCAGAATCCAAATAACAAAAAATCATTTGAGATTGATATTGCGACTGAAAGACGAATGTTGCTTGATATATATATACGGGGGTATACAGTATTTGCATATGCATGATGTTGTGTAAGAAATAATAAATCAAAAATTATCTGTAGTAAATCTTCATGTACAGTAAAAAAGCAACTAGGAGTCATTATTCAGTTTAATTTATTTATTTTATTCAAGAGCTGTTGTGTGCACTGTACAGTATGTGGTATACTTTATAATTTCAGGCAGACATCTGGTCCCTTGGGTGTACTGTGATAGAGATGGCCACCGGTAAACCACCATTTATAGAGGTATGGCATAATGTCTCAGTAGTCCTTCATTGTATAATTCCTGTATATGTGTATAAAATAGACAGCCTCTTTTCTGAGGATCAGATTAAAGGGAATGTAGACATACAGGCAAACAGTCGCTATCATTGAGTGTTCTGAAAAACTTGGTCAAGGGTGAAAGAATTATCAAATTCGGATGATAAAGAAGATGTGATAATTTAAAGATTCTATGATGTCTTATTTCTCAAAATGGCAGCTCCAATAATCGTTTTAGAACAACCTTTAAATGGTCATATCTTTGTTTATTACCCGATTTTGATAATTCTTACATGTTTTTCCAAGTTTTCTCTCAGTTATAAAGCTTGTTTGGCTGCGTCTTTGCATTCCCTTTAATGCATACGAATCCTAGGCAAAGGCCTTACCCCTTACTCTTTCAGATCTGGAATGGAGATATTTTACGGGCATAAAACTAGATATTTTATGGGCATAAAATGTGGCTCACCCAGTACTAGCAGCACTGGTTGGTTCCATTTTAGACAGTACTTCTCTTCTCTTAATATGGTCACATTAAAACGTGTCAGTAAAATTTTAGGGCTATTCCATTTAAACATACACAGGACCCCAGTAAGGCAATTAACATCTATGGGTGGACCGTTTTTTCTGAAATTTGGTTCTTTAAACTCAATTTTGCATCTATGGTTGGGTGTTCAATTTCAAAAGTGCCTTCCTGGGTCTTATGTATGTTTTCAAGGAATAGTCCTTGTCATATTGCTGGCAGACATCTGAAGTGATTTTAAACTGTGTTTTATAGATAATGCATATATAAGCTTGGTTACTTCTTGGTATTTTTATTCACATTTAACGGTCCATACAAGACATGTTTAACAGTTACCAACCTACTTCTTACAGCTTGGGAGCGCACAGGCGGCCATGTTTAAAGTTGGCTTCTACAAGATGCATCCGGAGATACCAGAATCTATGTCAGAAAATGTCAAAGACTTCCTCTTGAAGTAAGACTGTTAATTTACAGTCAATTAAAATTAAAAAAATGTAAATTGCTGAAACGTTGCATACACAGATGTTTCCTCTTTTTTGCAAAATGTTACCATTTTAGTTTTCTTTGACATATTATGACTCTTAAATGCTTGAGAGATGTATTTATATGGGGGTATATGGTATGTTGATACTGTCATATACAGTTACCGGTAGTCTGGTTATCACTGAATCCTGCATGGGGTGTTTACTCATGCAAATCTGAATCTATATATGTCCGGATTATACATGTTAAAGTAACTAACCTGCCAGATAACAGCAAAATTACACTACAAAACCGTTTATCAAAACTATATCCAGGTGTTGAGGTCATATAGTAATGTATACTTGCTGATTAAAAGTATAGGTTTATTTTGCATTCTTAAAATACCCGTGATTGAATATGCGTAAAATGAATTACAAGTTGGTAACTCTTAATTCGAAGCTCCAGTTTTGGGGTTTGGCCTGCCTGGTTAAAGCCATTTATATTGTGTCTATAGAGTTTGGATTCTCAAAATATGTAAGTTATATACCTCGTCATCAGTAGGTTTAGGAATGGTGTAAAATTTGCTTGTTGATGGCGTGATGGGGACTTCAAACATAATCGGAAGATCTGTTTAACCATTTGACATAATGGAATGAAACTTTACACCTGTATTCGTTAACTTAATTCTGTAACTCATTTTCAAGAACAAAAGAAGAATCACAAAATTCTAAATATAAAATAATTCTAAAATTATTTAATAACACTTTTTTGTAATATTTCTGACAATAGATCACCACATATATTTAACATTATAAATATTGTTGCAGGTGTTTTGAACCAGACCCAGAAAAGAGATATACAGCACAGCAATTGTTGGACCATCCCTTCATCAGGGAGTAAGTATAGAATAATAAACATAGTCAACATCCCTTCATCAGGGAGTAAGTATAGCATAACAAACATAGTCAACATCCCTTCATCAAGGAGAAAGTACAGAATAAGAAACATATTCAAAATCCCTTCATCAGGCAGTAGCTACAGAATAATAAACATATTCAACATCCCTTCGTCAGGCAGTAAGTATAGATAATAAACATATTCAAAATCCTTTCATCAGGGAGTATGTATAGAATAAGAAACATTTTCAACATCCCTTCTTCAGGGAGTAAGTACAGAATAATAAACATAGTCAACATCCCTTCATCAGGGAGTAAGTACAGAATAATAAACATAGTCAACATCCCTTCATCGGGGAGTAAGTACAGAATAATAAACATAGTCAACATCCCTTCATCAGGGAGTAAGTATAAAATAATAAACATATTCAACATCCTTTCATCAGGGAGTAAGTACAGAATAATAAACATGTTCAACATCCCTTCATCATGGAGTAAATGCAGAATAATAAACATATTCAGCATCCCTACATCGCGGAGTAAGTACAGAATAATAAACATAGTCAACATCCCTCCATCGGGGAGTAAGTATTTAATAATAAACATAGTCAACATCCCTTCATCGGGGAGTAAGTATAGAATAATAAACATAGTCAACATCCCTTCATCGGGGACTAAGTACAGAATAATAAACATATTCAGCATCCCTTCATCGGGGAGTAAGTACAGAATAATAAACATAGTCATCATTTCATCAGGGAGTAAGTATAGAATACTAAACATGTTCAACATCCCTTCGTCGGGGACTAAGTACAGAATAATAAACATATCAGCATCCCTTCATCAGGGACTAAGTACAGAATAATAAACATATTCAGCATCCCTTCACCAGGGACTAAGTACAGAATAATAAACATGTTCAACATCCCTTCATCAGGGAGTAACAGGGAGTAAGTATAGAATAATAAACATGTTCAACATCCCTTCATCAGGGACTAAGTACAGAATAATGAACATGTTCAACATCCCTTCGTCAGGGAGTAAGTATTGAATAATAAACATGTTCAACATCCCTTCGTCAGGGACTAAGTACAGAATAATAAACATGTTCAACATCCCTTCATCAGGGAGTAAGTACAGAATAATAAACATGTTCAACATCCCTTCATCAGGGAGTAAGTACAGAATAATGAACATATTCAACATCCCTTCGTCAGGGAGTAAGTATAGAATAATAAACATGTTCAACATCCCTTCATCAGGGAGAAAGTACAGAATAATGAACATATTCAATATCCCTTTGTCAGAAAGTAAGTATAGGATAATAAACATGTTCAACATCCCTTCGTCTGGGAGTAAGTACAGAATAATAAACATGTTCAACATCCCTTTATCAGCAAGTAAGTATAAAATAATAAACATGTTCAACATCCCTTCATTAGGGAATAGGTACAGAATAATAATCAGGTTCTACATCCCTTCATCAGGGAGTAAGTACAGAATAATAAACATAGTCAACATCCCTTCGTCAGGGAGTAAGTATTGAATAATAAACAGTAAGCATCACTTCATCAGGGAGTACGTACAGAATAATAAACATGTTCAACATGCCTTCGTCAGGGAGTAAGTACAGAATTATAAACATGTTCAACATCCCTTCGTCAGGGACTAAGTACAGAATAATAAACATGTTCAACATCCCTTCGTCAGGGAGTAAGTACAGAATAATAAACATGTTCAACATCCCTTCGTCAGGGAGTAAGTATAGAATAATGAACATATTCAGCATCCCTTCATCTGGGAGTAAGTACAGAATAATAAACATAGTCAACATCCCTTTATCAGGGAGTAAGTACAGAATAATAAACATGTTCAACATCCCTTCATCAGGGAGTAAGTACAGAATAATAAACATAGTCAACATCCCTTTGTCAGGGAGAAAGTACAGAATAATAAACATAGTCAACATCCCTTCATCAGGGAGTAAGTATTGAATAATAAACAGTCAGCATCACTTCATCAGGGCGTCAGTACAGAATAATAAACATGTTCAACATCCCTTCGTCAGGGAGTAAGTACAGAATAATAAACATAGTCACCATCCCTTCGTCAGGGAGTAAGTATTGAATAATAAACAGTCAGCATCCCTTCATCAGGGAGTAAGTACAGAATAATAAACATAGTCAACATCCCTTCGTCAGGGAGTAAGTATTGAATAATAAACATAGTCAACATCCCTTCGTCAGGGAGTAAGTATTGAATAATAAACATAGTCAACATCCCTTCGTCAGGGAGTAAGTATTGAATAATAAACATAGTCAACATCCCTTCGTCAGGGAGTAAGTATTGAATAATAAACATAGTCAACATCCCTTCGTCAGGGAGTAAGTACAGAATAATAAACATAGTCAACATCCCTTCGTCAGGGAGTAAGTATTGAATAATAAACATAGTCAACATCCCTTCGTCAGGGACTAAGTACAGAATAATAAACATGTTCAACATCCCTTCGTCAGGGAGTAAGTACAGAATAATAATCATGTTCAACATCCCTTCGTCAGGGAGTAAGTATTGAATAATAAACATAGTCAACATCCCTTCGTCAGGGAGTAAGTATTGAATAATAAACAGTCAGCATCACTTCATCAGGGCGTCAGTACAGAATAATAAACATGTTCAACATCCCTTCGTCAGGGAGTAAGTACAGAATAATAAACTTAAGTCAACATCCCTTCATCAGGGAGTAAGTACAGAATAATGAACATGTTCAACACATCCTTTTCTCAGGGAGTAAGTACAGAATAATAAGCATGTTCAACATCCCTTCGTCAGGGACTAAGTACAGAATAATAAACATGTTCACCATCCATTCGTCAGGGAGTAAGTACAGAATAATAATCATGTTCAACATCCCTTCATCAGGGACTAAGTACAGAATAATAAACATGTTCAACATCCCTTCGTCAGGAAGTAAGTACAGAATAATAAACATGTTTAACATCCCTTCGTCAGGGACTAAGTACAGAATAATAATCATGTTCAACATCCCTTCGTCAGGGAGTAAGTACAGAACGTCAGGGAGTAAGTACAGAATAATAATCATGTTCAACATCCCTTCGTCAGGGACTAAGTACAGAATAATAAACATGTTCAACATCCCTTCGTCAGGGAGTAAGTACAGAATAATAAACATGTTCAACATCCCTGCGTCAGGGAGTAAGTACAGAATAATGAACATATTCAACATCCCTTTGTCAGGGACTAAGTACAGAATAATAAACATGTTCAACATCCCTTCGTCAGGGAGTAAGTACAGAATAATGAACATATTCAGCATCCCTTCATCAGGGACTAAGTACAGAATAATAAACATAGTCAACATCCCTTCATGAGGGAGTAAGTACAGAATAATGAACATATTCAGCATCCCTTCGTCAGGGAGTAAGTATAGAAAAATAAACTTAGTCAACATCCCTTCATCAGGGAGTAAGTACAGAATAATGAACATAGTCAACATCCCTTCGAACATAGTCACCATCCCTTCATCAAGGAGTAAGTACAGAATAATAAACATAGTCAACATCCCTTCATCAGGGAGTAAGTACAGAATAATAAACATGTTCAACATCCCTTCGTCAGGGACTAAGTACAGAATAATAAACTTAGTCAACATCCCTTCATCAGGGAGTAAGTACAGAATAATGAACATAGTCAACATCCCTTCGAACATAGTCACCATCCCTTCATTAAGGAGTAAGTACAGAATAATAAACATAGTCAACATCCCTTCATCAGGGAGTAAGTACAGAATAATAAACATGTTCAACATCCCTTCGTCAGGGACTAAGTACAGAATAATAAACATAGTCAACATCCCTTCATCAGGGAGTAAGTACAGAATAATGAACATAGTCAACATCCCTTCGAACATAGGCAACATCCCTTCATCAGGGAGTAAGTACAGAATAATAAACATTTCAACATCCCTTCATCAGGGAGTAAGTACAGAATAATGAACATAGTCAACATCCCTTCGAACATAGGCAACATCCCTTCATCAGGGAGTAAGTACAGAATAATAAACATTTCAACATACCTTCATCAGGGAGTAAGTACAGAATAATAAACATAGTCAACATCCCTTCATCAGGGAGTAAGTACAGAATAATGAACATAGTCAACATCCCTTCATCGGGGAGTAAGTACAAAATAATAAACATATTCAACAATCCCTACATCAGGGAGTAAGTACAGAATAATAAACATAGTCAACATCCCTTCATCAAGGAGTAAGTACAGAATAATGAACATATTCAACACCCCTTCATCAGGGAGTAAGTACAGAATAATAAACTTAGTCAACATCCCTTCATCAGGGAGTAAGTACAGAATAATGAACATGTTCAACATCCCTTCATGAGGGAGTAAGTACAAAATAATAAACATAGTCAACATCCCTTCATCAGGGAGTAAGTACCTAAATGTGGAGTGTGTCACTTTACTGGGCGTTGATTGGTCAAATTCTTGTGAGGATGTCATGCTATAATTATTAGTATTTAGAATTTAAACTTGAATGAAACAATTTTCTTGTGCATTTTCATGCTGTATTTCTGATGCTGTTTTATAAAATAGCGTCGATATCAAAGAGTTTTACAATCCATGAATGTTATCTATTCTTACGGATGGCAGGAGGTGTACAGTACTGGTTCTAACCAGGAAAAATGGCAATGTCTGCCTCTACCACAAAAAAATCGACCATCATACATGGCCTAACGTGCTAAAAATGCTGTAAACCACCATTAAAACAAAATGCGAAATACTTATGGTAATTTTTTGTGTAATTAACAGAACTCTCGGTCCCAGAAAGAAGAAAAAGAAGATGACAGATGTAGAATACTTACGGAGTACATCAGGTACATGTATACCAGATTCCTGTTTGATATTGTACTCTATATTGAACATGTGATTGTTCCTCTTATCTGACAACGAAGTGTTGAAGCTGGTGTCGAGTAAGTTGTTTTAGCACAGCTGAGACGAAGATTCAAAGTCAGCTATTACATGTATGACCTCTCTCCGTCCGACCATGGTGTCAACATCTTGTTTAAAGAATTTCTTCCCAACACCACTTGGTCAATTTTAACTAAACTTTACCGGAATGATTCCATGCGGAATGTCTTTCATGTTTGTTTATATAACGTCAACTTAGCATCCAAGATGTCCACCACAGTAGGATAGCCACCATTGCTATAATTAATCCATACATTAACCCTATACCCACTTTATATATATAATGAACTGTTCTTCCTTTGAATTAAGACCATTCCATTTATGTGACAAAGGGTTGTTTTGGGGAAAATGACTGATCAGCAGCTGGACATTGTAAACCCTGATCAACCTGTGAGTTACTCTGAGGCTGATCTGGGTGTACAATGGTTGCAAAAGCTATTAGTCGTGCTTAGCGGGTTAAGGGTTAAAATAGTCTCGAAAACTATTGGACAGAGTGTGACAGTAGATTTTTCAGAAATGATTTTTCTGTCCCTTTAAAGATTGTTCAAAGCAAGTCCATAGGGCAAAAAAATGGCACAGACCCAGAGGTTTCTGTGTCACATGCTTTTATATGTATTTATATTTGGAAAAACATCTCAGATATTCTCAAAAACTGCTTTCATAGCCATAGCTTTTATATTAGGGCTGTTCCAGGAAAAAAGGCCTGAGGGGGTCGGAACGAAAACGAATTCAAAATCTGTTGGTGGGGGGTGTCAGAAGAATTCTAATTATGTGGGTTGGGGGTGTCGGAAGAATTCGAATTCTGTGGGTGGGGGGTGAAATGTAAATCGAATTGAGTTGTTGGAGGGTGTACATACATGTGATACCTCACGACGTGAGATGAAATCTCACGGAATTCTAACCCTCCTCCCGGCCCCACGGAATTGTGTGAAAAACTCCCGTAAAATTGATAAAATCGATTTTTGTAAGTTAGCAGATGTTGCTTCTAAAAATAGAATGAATTCAAGAACGACAACTCCTACGAAATTTCGTACTTCGTACTCAATTAGATTCGTACTATTTTACATTGTAATCAATTTGATTCATACTATCGGTTATTTTCCAGTGGGGAAGTTATTAGGCAGCCAACCGTGCAGCCGTCTTTTGCACCACCGTTTTTGAAAAATCGCGGCCAATATTTGGTGGTGTGGGTGTTTTTTGTTTTTTTTTAAACTCTTACTTTCTCAATATTTTTATGTTTTGTAAGTACGAAAATATAACAACAAACTTTAAAAGGACACTGTCTGTAAGTATTAAAGCACATTATTGATCATAACCAAATAACAGAGAAATGTTTATCAATTGTTATTAAATAAAACAGGATTGTTTTCTTTATGAATATGGACCCAGGCCTACAGGATTGTTTTCTTTATGGATATGGACCCAGGCCTATAGGATTGTTTTCTTTATGGATATGGACCCAGGCCTACAAGATTGTTTTCTTTATGGATATGGACCCAGGCCTACAGGATTGTTTTCTTTATGAATATGGACCCAGGCCTACAGGATTGATTTCTTTATGGATATGGACCCAGGCCTACAGGATTGTTTTCTTTATGAATATGGACCCAGGCCTACATGATTATTTTCTTTATAAATATGGACCCAGGCCTACAGGATTGTTTTCTTTATGGATATGGACCCAGGCCTACAGGATTGTTTTCTTTATGAATATGGACCCAGGCCTACATGATTATTTTCTTTATAAATATGGACCCAGGCCTACAGGATTGTTTTCTTTATGAATATGGACCCAGGCCTACTGGATTGGTTTCTTTATAAATATGGACCCAGGCCTACAGGATTGTTTTCTTTATGAATATGGACCCAGGCCTACAAGATTGTTTTCTTTATGAATATGGACCCAGGCCTACAGAATTGTTTTCTTTATGAATATGGACCCAGGTCTACAGGATTGTTTTCTTTATGAATATTGACCCAGGCCTACAGGATTGTTTTCTTTATGAATATGGACCCAGGCCTACAGGATTGTTTTCTTTAGGAATAGGGACCCAGGCCTACAGGATTGTTTTCTTTATGAATATGGACCCAGGCCTACAGGATTGTTTTCTTTATGGATATGGACCCAGGCCTACAGGATTGTTTTCTTTATGAATATGGACCCAGGTCTACAGGATTGTTTTCTTTATGAATATTGACCCAGGCCTACAGGATTGTTCTCTTTATGAATATGGACCCAAGTCTACAGGATTGTTTTCTTTATGAATATGGACCCAGGCCTACAAGATTGTTTTCTTCATGGATATGGACCCAGGCCTACAGGATTGTTTTCTTTATGAATATGGACCCAGGCCTACAAGATTGTTTTCTTTATGAATATGGACCCAGGCCTACAGAATTGTTTTCTTTATGGATATGGACCCAGGCCTACAGGATTGTTTTCTTTATGAATGTGGACCCAGGCCTACAGGATTGTTTTCTTTATGAAAATGGACCCAGGCCTACAAGATTGTTTTCTTTATGGATATGGACCCAGGCCTACAGGATTGTTTTCTTTATGAATATGGACCCAGGCCTACAGGATTGTTTTCTTTATGAATATGGACCCAGGCCTATGGACCCAGGCCTACAAGATTGTTTTCTTTATGAATATGGACCCAGGCCTACAGGATTGTTTTCTTTATGGATATGGACCCAGGCCTACAGGATTGTTTTCTTTATGAATGTGGACCCAGGCCTACAGGATTGTTTTCTTTATGAAAATGGACCCAGGCCTACAGGATTGTTTTCTTTATGAATATGGACCCAGGCCTACAGGATTGTTTTCTTTATGAATATGGACCCAGGCCTACAAGATTGTTTTCTTTATGAATATGGACCCAGGCCTACAGAATTGTTTTCTTTATGGATATGGACCCAGGCCTACAGGATTGTTTTCTTTATGAATATGGACCCAGGCCTACAGGATTGTTTTCTTTATGAATATGGACCCAGGCCTACAAGATTGTTTTCTTTATGAATATGGACCCAGGCCTACAGGATTGTTTTCTTTATGAATATGGACCCAGACCTACAAGATTGTTTTCTTTATGAATATAGACCCAATCCTCAGGTCCATATTCAATGTTACCACTAGGAAAAAGCTTATCTGGAGCACTGATTATAAGAGTGATTTGAAGGTCAATTTATCAAATTTACTAAATTTGTAAAAAGTTTTAATTCTGTTGGTGGGTGGTTCTTGGCGAGTTCAAATTCTGTGGGTGGGGGGTGGAAAATAATTCGAATTCTGTGGGTTTTTTTTTTTTTTTTGACTCGTTCTTGCACCCCCAGGCCTTTTTTCCTGGAACAGCCCGTAGGATGAATCGTTGCTTTAAGGATTGATATGGTTTGTATTAAATGTTTCTTTACATTGTCAAAGGTAGGGTTAAGGAGGGATATGGTTTGTTTTAAACACAGCCTTACACTGTGATCTATAGGAGCATGGATTTAAGGAGGGATACAGTTTGTTTTAAACATTGCCTTACATTGTAATAGGAGTATGGGGTTAAGGAGGGATACAGTTTGTATTAAACATTGCTTTACATTGTAATGTGAGTATGAGTTTAAGGAGGGATACAGTTTGTATTAAACATTGCTTTACATTGCAATGGGAGTATGGGTTTAAGGAGGGATTCAGTTTGTATTAAACATTGCCTTACATTGTAATAGGTGTATGGGGTTAAGGAGGGGTACAGTTTGTATTAAACATTGCTTTACATTGCAATGGGAGTATGGGTTTAAAGAGGGATACAGTTTGATTGAACATTGTCTTACATTGCAATAGGAGTTTGGGTTTAAGGAGGGATCCTGTTTGTATTTAACATTGCCGTATATTGTAAAAGGAGTATGGGTTTAAGGAGGGATATGATTTGTTTTAAACATTGGTTTACATTGTAGTAAGTCTCACCGATGCAGGATCGAATCCCACTGGGAGCTCAAATTGTAAGTGATGAAGTGTCGATTCTTTCGGATGGCAGGAGGTGTACAGTACTGTTTCTACCTAGGAAAAGTGGGTGGTCTGCCTTCATCAAAAAAAAGATTTGACCGTCATATATAACCAGTACATGTGTTAAAATGACGTAAAACACCATACAAATAAACAAACATTGTAATAGGATCATGGGTTTAAGTAGGGATATGGTCTGTTTTAAACATTGCCCTACATTGTAATAGGGGTATGGTTTTAATAAGGGATAACATTTGTTTTAAATGTCTTTACCATTGCATTGTATTG
This sequence comes from Cyrtodaria siliqua, assembly GCA_037043455.1. Classification (NCBI taxonomy): domain Eukaryota; kingdom Metazoa; phylum Mollusca; class Bivalvia; order Adapedonta; family Hiatellidae; genus Cyrtodaria; species Cyrtodaria siliqua. Next base: position 105,852 of record JAWPHD010009244.1, read on the forward strand.
TATTATTTTCCAGTGCCTGCTGTAGGGTTTGCACAAAAGAAAAGTAACAATCTCATAAAGTTGCAGCTGCCAAAGAAG